>PVJA010000405.1:165155-177745 GCA_004027025.1 Myocastor coypus | reverse complement strand
TTCTTCTTCTTCTTCTTCTTCTTCTTCTTCTTCTTCTTCTTCTTCTTCTTCTTCTTCTTCTTCTTCTCCTCCTCCTCCTCCTCCTCCTTCGTCTTCGTCTTCGTCTTCTCCTTCTCCTCCTCCTTCTTCCTTCTCCTTTTCCTTCTCCTTTCTTCTTCTTCTTCCTCTTCCTCCTCTTCCTCTTCTTCTTCCTCTTCCTCTTCCCCTTCCTTTTCCTCTTTCTCTTCTTCTTCTTCTTCTTCTTCTTCTTCTTCTTCTTCTTCTTCTTCTTCTTCTTCTTCTTCTTCTTCTTCTTCTTCCTCTTCTTCTTCTCCTCCTCCTCCTCCTCCTCCTCCTCCTCCTCCTCTTCCTCCTCCTCCTCTTTTCTTGGGATATCATTTGTTTCTTAATTATTTATTTTTGCTTTCAAGACAGGATTTCATTATGCAGTTCAGGCTGGACTTGAACTTGCAGTGATCATTCTGCCTCAACCTCTTGGTTTCTGGAGTAACAAGCATGTGCCACCATGCCTAACTCCCCTACTTAGAATACCAAAATATTTTAAAAATCATATTTTGAGCAATAGAGTGCAAACCACTATCCACACTTACAGAAGGCTGATGTGAGAATTGGAGAAGTCCACTTCAGCCCTCAGGACTTGGAATGTTCCTGTCTTTCCTATTCTTCTCCTTTTTCAGCAAATCCTTCAGCTAGTGGTTTTATGGTTGCAACAACATTGAGCTCTTCCACAGGTGATGCTGCATCTCTATAAAGCTGGTACACACCCGCCCATTCAGAATGATGACCAGTCAGGTTTTTGAGCATCTCTGGTAAGAAGAGACCCTTATATGACAACACCAAAGAGGAAGAAAATTTATTTTAGAATCCCATTCTGCAGAATAAAACATTAAATAAAAGAGTATATAAGGCATGCTTGTTTCTAATCCTTCTATTTTATAGGACACAGCTTTAGTATTCAACCTCATTTTGCTTTATTTTCTTCATTTGAACTCCCTCAGTATTGTTTATTAATTGAGATGTCAGGTTGCCTTCCTGTCCCTTTCAAAGAAAATGAAAACATTTCAGAAGGGACAATATGCTCAAAAATATTCAGACAAAGCCAGTTTATCCTATCTTGATTAATCATGCTATTCATTAGTGCTTGTAATTGTACTTTCTCCAAGTTGAGCTATAAAATTCCAGTGTCAGATGAAGTTTGTAACAGAGACTCCAGGAAAGCATACTAATTTTAGATGAGTGAGTTTGGGGTCACAAGCTTTTCCTATGTGAAATGAGACAGAGATGCCTTCAGATTTTGATGAGATTTAAGCAGCACAGATCATGACCTGATGCAATGTGAAGTTGATCTTCAGAACTCACCGTGGTCTGCTTTTACTTGTCCTCAAGGATAGTCATTAGCCTGAGCTCACACTATTGGAATTCGGTTTTAAGGATAGGGCAAAGTTTCACTGCTATAATTACTTCCAGCTGCTACACTAACACATGTGTTCCTGTAATAAAATTTGCTAAAACTCTCCAAAGTCCACATGCCCCCTTTTGACCAGGCGCTTGCTGTACTGAGGTTTCACCTGCAATTCCGTCTGGGTGGGAATCTGTCTTGCAGCTGGCTGCTGTTACAAGGCTGGGGGTGGCCAAGGGAAGTACAGCATTCATCATAAGGTTCCAGTGGCAAATGGAATACAGACGCCTGCCTTAAGCACCAAAGATTACGGTCATATGTGTTGCATCATCCACCCTGCTCATGTCTCTGCTCATTCCAGCAAATGCTGCTTTAGTCCATTTTGTTTATTCATTTTAAACGATGCAAGAAACATGCAAATATATTAGTATTGTGAAAGACTCCTTTTAATAATAAGAAGTCGGAAAAGGAGATAAATATCTCATCCAACACTCTCCTCCCTTCTTTCAGCATAGTAAATGACATTTTCTAGAGTAATGGAATTCCCTTTGCTTAAAAACAAGCTTATTTTTTTTTAAACAAAATACAAAGATTTCTAAAACTTCTCTAAGTGGGAGAAATGCACAGAAAATACTCCTTAACTCACCCTAAATCACATCATAGGAGGCAAAGCTGCATATTAATGAGTATATGGCAGCGATACTGAATTAGCTTGATAGGTCTACAAAGTTCACGAAGACATTTTTGCATCTGAGCCTCCAGTTATCTGAAGTGTAAGCGCATCCAGCCTCAACTGTGCAAATGTGCTGTGTTACTGTCATCCTGGCCAAGAGAAATGCACAGTTGTGTTCTCTACACTTCTGAAACACAACCTCCCAGAGACACTGAGCTTCCTTGCACCCAGGATAGGCTGTGTGTTGGTTTCCTGGACCAAGCTATTGCTGAGGCTGTCCCCGAGAGCTCAGTAATATGGATGCTATTATCTCATTTATTCCTTCACATCATGGTTGTTAGCAGCAAGATCTTCAGAAACTATGTTACTGAGGATAACTTTGTTTATCCGTATATTAATACCAGATACATGCAATTTTTATATTTGCTGAGATGTGTATTTCCTTATTTTGTTGTTAGCAAATATATCACAGAATTTCCAGATTGTATGCACTGTAGATGTTTCTGTGAGCTCCATATTTAGTCCTTACAGCTACTCACATTCCTTAAGGAGGGTGAAAAGTTCAAGTTCTAGAGTTGATGGGTCAGGTTGTGAGATTTATTTGTCTCTCCTGATGAATGTTTGGTCTGAGAGATACCACTCACTTGAAAATAAAATGCCTACATTCCTTGGCAGATGGTCTAAGGCACCCAGGAAAGACACAAAGTGAGACAGGAGAGTTAGATCATGCAGTTGTCAGGGCTCCAGGAGACAAGAGTGCAGGACCAAGAAGCGTATGCTGGAGAAGATCAAAGAGGTCATGCCTCTGATCCCTCGGACATCAATCCCTGCCGCAGGCAGGGCCACTCCCACGCCACAGGTGACATATGACTGTGAAGTGCGCACTGAGGTCTTGGGAGACACATTTTCCCCTGTAACTCACTCAGGATGCAGTAAACCTGCCAGAAACTTCTTCCATGGCTCTGTCTCGCCATCGATTACTTATTTCACAGAAATTAAGAAGTGTGTTTTAGCATCCACCTCAAAACCATCTCAGGCTTCAAAACCTTCAACATTTCAATGGTAATTTTGAGCATCTAAGAACAATTTTACTGTATGATGATGTATTTGGGTAAGGGAATACAATGATAAAATTAATGGACATCAATCTATTATCTGATTAATGAATTACTTCTACTGCAGACACTTGCATACTACTTTCCCCGCTGTGCCCAGTTATCTTGCTACTAATATTCTGAATTTTTCAGTTTAGCGTTCTTTTGTTTTTCATTTTTAGAAGTTTTACCAAGTCTGCACATATAATTAAGATGACTTAATTTTCTGGCTTAGTTTCATATGAAAAGTATTAACTCATGTCTTGCTTTTATCCTTCAAAGTAATATTTCTAAAGTTCACTGTTGTAAAATTTGAATCCTACTCATTGTTATGTGATATTCATTTGCCTGGACATATCACATTTCAATTATCATTTTGATATTTTTCAATTTTTCTGGGGAATTTTGTTTTCTGTTATAAACTATACCATTATGAAGACTCTGAAGCTTTTCACTGGTTTCCAAGGGAGCACATGAGCTTCATAGAAAGTTTACAAACTGCAGAATAGAAATGATCTCTATTTGCAAATAATGTGATTCTGTGTGGTAAAACACAAGAATTCAACCCAAAACACTGCTAGTGCCAATTAATGAATTCAGTAAAGTTCTAGATTATTAAATCAATGCACAAAACTCAGCATTCTTTGTATGCAAAAATAATCAAGCCCCCGCTAAAGATATAGGAGAACACTATCATTTATAATTGCATAAAATACTTAGAAACAAACATAACCAAGGAGGTGTAGTGTTTAGGCTGAAAATCATAAAGAATCAATGGAAGAAGTTAAAGAGCACTCAGCAGATGAAAAGCTATCCTAGAAACTTGACCTGGGAGGAACAATGCTCTTTACATGTGTGTCTATGGTAGTTACTTTTTACTTGTTGCTGGAACAATACCTGGCACTCAAAATGAAGGAAGGAATGGTCTATTTAGCTCAGAGTTACTGGAGGTTTCAGTCCATATTCAGCTGGCCCAAGGCTGAGTGGAACAGGGCAGAGAGCATCCAGTTCATGGCGGTGGAACAGCAACAACTGTGACAGAGGCAACCAACCAACCACGGGAGCAGAGAGCAACAGCGCTAGTCTGGCTCTCTGTCTCTCTTTATATTACATTCAGGCTCTCTGCCTCATCCTATCTGCCTTAGGCTACACCCATAATCCCAGAAGTACTTAAAACACATAATCCCAGGGATCATGGATCAACTCTCAAACTCTAAATCAGTACTAAGACACATAATTCCAGTGACTCATGAGTCAAGCCTCAATCTATAGAAGTCCTTGCCCCATGACTGCATGAGGCTTTGGGGGGACAACTAGACATAAACCATAACACTGTCTTACCCATCCCCCAACACAAATTCAACACAGTCTCTACTGATGCAGCCTCAGCCATGGACTGACTCACTGGTCTTCATAGTTGAATGCAGCTTCTGGAGAGAAGCCCGCTTGAGCTGGGTCACTGTGGTCTGCTGGATGTAGCTTGCCAGTGTGCTCGTTCTGTACTCTGATTCCAGGCAGCCGTGAAATGAGCAGCTTGGCTCTCCTACACTCTTCCACTTCCACATTCCCTCCTCCAAGCCTACTTACTAGGGACTGAAGTCTCTAAAACTATAAACCAAACAAGCCATTTCCTCCTTTAATGTCACAGATTTTAAGCATCTTGTACCACTTATAGGAAAGCAAACCAATACCCATGGATGAACCATTCTGGATTGAGAGTTCGTTTTTCTTCAAACTTAATGTATCACTCTCATTTTTTTCCCCCGTTACCTTAAAGTACTTGGTTTTGGTGCAGTTGTGGTTCCTTTGTACAAAATACAATATAACAGGTGAACTTTTACATTTAAAAAAATTATTAAAGCCATGGCCTTTAATGCCACTCTGAATAATCACTCCCATTCTGGACACACACACACACACACACACACACACACACACACACACACACGGCATTATTACTGCCACCTTATGAAGCAGTCCTGGAAGTCCTCTTGCACGAATTCCATTAGCTGTGCAGTTGTGGCTTCCTTGATGTTCTGAATTCATTAAAAGAAAAAAAAAACCATCTTTCGTGGTCATTTTGACTTTTTAGAAGATCCAGAGTTTGCATGGTGACAGATTCAGAGAATAAGGAGGATGATGATGCACAGTACAGGTTTTGAGAGCCTGTCTTTTCATTGGACGGCACTCAGCACCAGTATTCACCGTACAGTTGCTCATACCTCATAAAGGTGAACGTGAACTGCTTCAGAAGGTGGCAAGAATGGGGAGATGAATATATTCACATCAAGGAGGAATATAGTGAAGGGAATCAACAGCAATGCATATTTTAGTTGCAGTTATACAGTCACCACAAATTTTCATCACAACTCTTATATTTTCCTTTTGTGTGGTTTTCAAGAACTGTCTTTTGTGTTCTTTTCTGAAACACATTATAGTGGAATAAACTTAATTTTCTTTATTCTGTTGCATAGTTTTGCATCCTCTGGATTTATGTTTCTAACTGTTCTAGAACAGTATTGCCATAATCACTGAGTGTTGCTTATCCCTTTAATTTTTTCTTATTAGATGTATTTTTTTTTATTCTTTTTGAAAGATCTTTTAAATTTTCATTTTTTCACAAGATGGGTTCTTAGGCAACATTCTATTAATAATTTTTCTTAATTGCATTTGTTTGAAAGATTTGTTCTGCTTTTATTTCTACAGATCTAATTTCTAAATGTCATCTTTAGCTCTTTTTCAAATAAGCTAAGTTACATTTGACATGTTACTTATATTTACACTCCATCTTACTGTTAGCATCCTTTATACATGGACTGTATTTGACATTTTAACATCCAAGATGGGTGAGAGTGCATCCTTCTTGTTATTTCTGTTGATTTTGTGTCTTGTATTTTTTTTAATCATGGCTACATATTTTATGGAACTTTAAGTTTATTGTATTTCTTATGCAGTTTGAATCTTAAGTAACATAATTTGCTGCACTTACTCTGATGGCCTAACCTGAGATGTTTGTAAGAGGGTAGGGTTTGTGCTTCTTTCAGTGGTGATGAAGGGTTGCTTCCAGCCTGAGACCATCTTTATCTGCTCTACACTTCAGTTCAGTTTTCCTTCTGTGTGGAGCCCGTTTCATTTATTTATTTATTTATTTATTTATTTATTTATTTATTTATTTATTATTGTTTACAATAATTAACACATCTCATTTTGTCTTCATCATCGTAGTTGTTCAGACTTCAAGACGCAGACATGATTTTTTGTCAAAACATAATTAGTATATTTCTTTTCACTGCACAAAGAGAAAGTAGCTATATATGTAGTCCAATAGTCCATAATAGTAGTGTATTATCAGTTCATCTGGCATTATTGGGGGCCACAGACTTGAGTCTTTTACAACTCAGCATATTAATATGGCTTTCATTTTTATATCTCGTGGTTAGACTTTTCTTCTGGATGGTTAAGGCCAAGATAATGCAAGACCTGTGTTACAAAAAATATATAACTTTTGTGTTGATTAAGTCAACTAGGTCCCCTCAGGATTTACCCTGAAACTGTGTACTGCAGTTTGCAAAACTTTTGTCAGTGTCAGCCATCTGGATGAATCATGGCCATTGCTCAGCCATTTTGCTCTCTGTGGAAGCCCGAGATAGTGTTTTCTCTCTAGGCAATTCTCCTTAGGCACACTGTGCATCATTGATCACTTTCCTCTGAAGCCCCACAATCTCCTTGAACAGGACATTTGGGTCACCACTGAGTTATAGCATGTTACAGTACAGGTTCTTTTATATCCTGTATCCTCACTGATCTTGAAGGGCTAGAACCAAAATATTGGCTATACTTGTTTCCCTTCTTTTTATCTAATTATTTGGACTGCCAGCTTAAATTGTTAACCATCCAGAAGAGAAGCTTAATGATATTCTTCCCTACAATTTAGGCACTTGAGCTTAACATCACTATCTTTCTGAATATCAAGCCTTAGACATAACATGAAACAGGTATTTTTCATCAATTGTTGATATTCTAAACTTTAAAACCCCTATAGATTATGAAAAAGTAAAATTACACATTGCTACAGATATTTTTGAGCTTAATCATGTACAAAATTGTAGCATTACATTTCTATGACCTTTTTTTCTTGTCTCATATTCTATTACCTCTTTCTTTCTTTCTTTCTTTCTTTCTTTCTTTCTTAGCAAACATTTACTTGAAAGAGAGTACAGCAACAATCAATATGACATTAGAAGCAGTGCATAATTAGAAAACCATAATGATAGGTATCCCACGCATGGTTTTAATATTACATATTGTTATCCTCAGTGTATTTGCTTAGTTCACAGATATCAGTATATATAGTTAGTCAGGATGTAAGTTCTACCAATTACCTGCTAACTTCAAAAACCTGTTGGAGAATTTTAGGACCATTGTCTTAACCATCCTTTAAGTGCATGGTTTTGTCACTATCATGTTTCCTAATTTTTCTCCTAGCTTTCTCTTCATTATTTAATCCTTAAATTCTCACTTTCCATTTAACTATATCGTACTTTTCCATTTTTATTTCTTGTTTTGAGTTCTATATTAGGGAGACTGTCATATTTACACATGTAGGTCTGGTTTATTTCGCTTATGAGCATATGTTCAAGATACACCGAAGAGACTTCCTGCTCCAAGTTTCTTTTATGATTCCCATGAATACCTAAATTTTTCCCTAAGAGTCCATGGCTTTATATTACCATCCATTAGTTTCTCTAACTCTGAATTCTGTTCATTGTTCCCTTTGAAATGCACATGTTATGTCTCATGAGAACTCTAGTCTTCTACACAAGGGAAATATGAAATTGAATTCTCTTACTGTCATTTCACCATTGCTATATTTGCTCATGGTACATTTGATATAGGCAGAAATGCAGAGCATGTTTCTCTTTACTTTCCATTCTCACCACATGACAGTAGTTCAGAGTTCAGGCTTATTTATTTGACTAACCATCAGTTGACAAAGCATTTATAAGTCATTGAAATGTGGACCTCTAATTTAGATTTTCACAATAAATTTATAGATCCATCATTAACTATAGTTCCCATTTTAAAAGTAAAGATATAGCTTCATAGTATAGCTCTAAAGTCTTCTTGGAAATCATATCATCCTTACAACAGGTTTACCAAGTTAAGTTTAAGTGAGTTAGAGCATACAGAGCACATATTCTTTAAGAACCATAAATATGGGTTGAGAAATCACAGAAAAATGTGTTTGGTAAAATTGATTTGGCCCAACAGAGTAGTGCATGCTTATAATCCTTGCACTCGGGAGGCTGAGGCAGGAGGATCACTGTGAGTGCATTGTCAGCCTGGGCTACAAAGTGAGTTTAAGGCCGGACTGGACTGTATAGTGAGATTGTATCTCAAAAATAAAATACTTCCATTTGACAGATTTCTAAAATCAAAACAATTAAAAATAGTATTTAATAATTTTCTAAACATAAACATGAACAGAATTTTCAGTACAAGGATTTATATTCTCTGAAGTATTTATTTATGGATGAATACCTTTTGCTACTTATGTTCATTTTATAAACATTAATAGAATAACTTGTACATTAGAGCTTCTTGCCTTGATTCTCCCAGTTCGCTTAAAAACTCAGAATAAGCAGAATAAAAAAGGTGTAATAGCATATATAGAACCCCTTATTTTGTACACAAAAGAGTTGCTGTGTACAAAGGCAAGCCACCACCTGTGCAAACAGCTTAGCATTGATCAAATTCCAAATTTAATTGGTATTTTTTAATTCTACAATTAATTGGCCCAAAAGACCAGGGAACATTTTGGAAAAGACCTTTGATTATCACTTTAACTTTAGTAATCATTGTCTTCTTGGTTCTTGGATTCAAGCCATTATTTTCACATTCATGTGAATCAACAGTACCATTTGCAAATGGGGCTATTGGACCATGTGAGATTAGTTTGATTGAGAAAATTAGGTCTACTTACTGAGTGCTTAATGTGGCTGCTGTAAAACTTGTTCAGGTTCCCCAGGGTATTAATTTCACTTTGACTCTAATGCTGTGACCAATATTATTCCTCTGTATAAAATTGATGGAGAATTACTATTTCCCAGAAAGGATGTAAGCATTTACTCTCCTATCCAACCAACCATTCTTGATGAGCACCTAGGCAAATTATCCTTCTCTTCCTAAATTGAACAGAACTACTCCTAAATTTTGGGCTCAGAAGGCACCTTTGATAGTTCTATTCCACTATGTGGCTATAATTAATGTATAAACTCCTAAGTGGTATAAACATAAGAAAGACACCTTCCTTAACACTATTAGCTTTCTCTGGTTGAGAAGCTTCCCTGAACATTATTTACACTACCTTTATCACAATCCGTAGAAGATATTATCCTCACAATGCAGAGCAAGTAAACCAAGGCTGCCTCCTAAAGGTTTGAGAGAATGGGGATTCAGTCTACAGTGAAAAGTGCCAAGTAGGATCATTCACCTATTTTTTTTTATTGAGAGTTGGGGGCAAAGTTCCTATGTCTTCACTATACCTATATCTTTTTTGTATCATTCGTCTCTAACCCTGCAACTACAAAAGCAAGGTAGACCAGGAAGCTCTCTGAGATCTTGCAAGTGTATACACATTCACAGAGTAATTTTCTAGGAGTATATCCTTGATTCTGATAGTTCTTAGCTCAGATTGATGTAATATTTGCAAAAGATAACTTGAGTTGTCTGCTTGTCTCCGCATCTACTTCTAACCCAAACAGCAATCCTCTTATCACAAGCATTACAGTGATGTGTGCATTTGGGCCCACTAAATACTCTTCACCAAAAGATTGGACCCTAGGCTATGAATGTCTTCAAACAGACCAGGACTGGATACTCTAAATTAACTGAGATCTTCAGCTTTCCAAGGGCAGAAAATGCTGCAGGTTCTCAACCCGCCTGACATTGTCCTTTGTGCCCCTTCATTTCTATGGTAGAAAAATGGGCTAAACACAGTGGAGAAGCATCCTGTACTAATTTTCTTCTGGCTCATGGAAGATGCTGGTATTGTTTCTTTAAAAAATGTGAATGAAAAATCATTGTGTGCAAGCACTGGCTAATCTGCTTCAGTTGCGTTTCTTCCACCACTACTTGGCAATAATGACATGTATGATTGAGCAGGGTTGAGGGAGGGTCTTGCTGAATATTTCAGGATGCAGTGGAACTCACTGAGTAGCCCAGGATGGCCTCAAATGTCTGACAACTCTGCCACCTCTGCCTCCACAGTGCCGAGATTACAAGTGTGCACCACCGTGCTCAGCATAATTCATATGTTTTAATAATAATAAGAAGAATAACAACAAAACCCTATAAAGCTTACTTATGATTTGGGTCCAGGTGGATATTGTGTAACTGTCCTTGGTCCTTAAAATTTTAACCAAAGAAAAATGTCATTAACCATCCAGCAGAAAAATTTAACCACAAGGCATACAAAAGAAAGTCAAATTAGTATGGTGAGCTGTAAAGGCTCAAGTCAACAGCTTCCAACGTTGCCAGTTCTGCTGATAACCCCCTACTATTATGGAAGATTGGACTATACATACAACTACTTTCTCTTAGTTTAAAGAGAAGACATATTTGTACCAATATTGTTCATGAAAATTATGTCTGCATCTTGTACTCTGAAAGATGAAGACAACAATATGCATTGTATTAATTATCGTGGCTTTCCTACTAATGTGTTTTGAAACTGTCTCATTGTTGTTTCTTTTGCATAACCAGGGATTCCGTCACTGACGTTTGGACCTTTTCAGCACAGACACATGAAGCACACCTGCATGGGAGTTTGTTGTGGGCTCTAAACCACAGCTGCACTTGTGGATGGCATTGTTATGAGCTCTAGGATTTCAGCTAGAGTCTTGCAGGCTGTTAGGATCCAGGCCCCCAGCTGAAGTCGCCAGTGTTTGTGTGAATATATTTCTTGCACTTCTGGTATGTGATTCTTGGGTGATTCATTATACAATACTATTATAAAATGTGTCCTGTATTATATTTTTCCCCTTGCAAAGCCCTCAAACCACAACAATCGTCTTTGTCACTGTAGGTCTCTTCCACTTCCAAATGAACTTTAGGAATGTTTTCTTTAAATCTGTGTGGTATGCTAATGGTATTTTGATTGGGAGTGCATTGCATCTGCATAATAGTTTTGGGAGTATGGGCATTTTCACAATGTTGATTCTTCTTATCTATGAGCAAGAGGTATCTTTGCATTTTATGATAATTTTCAACCTTTTTTCAGAATGCTTTAATTTTTAATGTATTGATCTTTTATCTTCTTTGTCAGATTGATTACTAAATATTTCAAATTTTTTTGAATGCTAGTGTGAAGGTTGCAGATTCCCTACGTACTTCCAGTGAATTTGTTGTTTGTGTACAGGAATGATACTGAGTGTTGACTTTGTATCCAGCTATCCAGCTGAATTTGGTTATTAATTCTAGAAGTATTTCCATGGGGGTTTTGGGGTATTCTATGTAGAGTATTATGTCATTTGCAAATAATGATAGTTTCAATTCTCCCTTTTCTATCTTTATTTCTTTTATTTCTCTTTCTTGTCTAGTTGTGTTGGCTAATGTTTTCAGAACTACATTGAGTGAGAGTGTTGCTAGTGGACATTCTTGTCTTTTGCTTGGTTTTAGAATGCAAGCTTTCAGTTTTTGTCCATTTAGTATGATGGGTTTCCCACAGATGGCTTTTATCAAATGGAGGTAAACATCATCTATTCTAATTTTCTTTAAGGTTTTTGTCAGGAATTAGCATTAGAGTTTGTACAAAGCTTTCTTTATATGTAGTGAGATGATCATGTGGTTTTTGTCTTTAGCTCTACAAAACTAAAGCTGAAACTACTAAATTCAAGGTTAAAGTGAAATCACTCATTCAAAAAATTCTATAGAAAAGTGCCACATATTATGACTAATGAGATTTTATTCTATTTGTTAATCCTCACATATCAAGGAGATGTTACTAAAATCATTATGATATAGAAGTAGCTAAACTCACACTACATAAGAAGAATAGAACAAATATTTTAAGTAATTGTATTTTTAAACATAATGTATTTTGTATAAATGTATAAAATCATTTTAATGAGAGTAGACTGTTGAACATTAGTAACATTTCACAAATTTAAGCAATGTCAGATTTCAAAGTAAAATGTGTTGTTTGCTAAATTTCAAATTATTTTAATGTATTCAGTACAGGGTCAACAAGATCTCACTCTGTAGGATGGACTTGTAGTGCTTCTCCTGTTTTCAGCCTTCCAAGCACTGGGATTACAGGTGAGTGCCACCAGACCCAGTCTCAAAATGTCAAATATTATCTTTTCTTTCTTTCTTTCTTTTTTTTTTTTTTTTTTTTTTTTTTTTTTTTTTTTTTTTTTTTTTT
>PVJA010000405.1:14427-165055 GCA_004027025.1 Myocastor coypus | reverse complement strand
CAACCTCTTGAAGTGCTATCTTTTCTCACTCATGCCTATTCTTACAGTAATTTTGGATGCTCTAACTGTGCATGCTTTCTTCTTGCCGGGATTTTCTGACTGTGAAGAAAGGAGAAATTACTGTTTGGGTTCCATGCACCTTTCTACTTCACATGGATTGATTCAAGCCATAAGATAAAAATGTTGTCAGCTCCTCTTATGTTCAGGTAAACAGGGATTTCCTTTCTGCTCTAGGAGTATATAAAACTGCTCAGTGATCACTGGATGGTCTTTTTCTGGTCAGAGCAGACCAGTTTCTTTCTCTTTGCATTTCTTTTCCCTCAGCCCCCAAACCTCCAAAACTTAAAGTTAGTAAAAATGATTAAATCACACTGAAAATTTTTTTAAATTTTTTTTACTAAAATGTTTTAAGATCATTTTGAACATTCTCCTGGAATTTCAATTATTTTCTAAACATTTTTTTCTTTTAAAAACTGCATAACTCTTCCTCAAAGTTTAGAAACACAATTTCAGCCAAATAATGCTTACTGTTTAGATAGAAGTGACTTTCTCCTCTTCAGAGATCAATCAAGACATGAACACATTCTGTACTCTAATTTACAAATGAATATCTAAAAGTATAAAAGAAAAAAAATAGAGGTAAGTAATTTGAGCTATTTTTTGAGTCTTTTATCATTTTGATTTTAAAACACTTGATGCCTCCTGGATACTGATCAAGAGCACAAGAGCTGTCCATCTTTCACTTCTGCCCGAAAATCTTGTAGGCCTCTGCAGGGTAAATGGCATAGCAAGCCCTCTTAGGCAACAGTTCCTCCACTGCCACACATCTAGGTGAAAATACACTGAACAGAGACACTGCCACTTCTCATCACAAATCTCAACATCCTCCTTTTCCTCGGGAAAATGTCTTTCTTTATTGAGGAAATGATCAACGATGATCATTTTTTTCCTCATGTTACAAAGGCCAAGCCTTTGCCTTGTATGTTGTTTCCCATCTACACACACCGTCTCGTCATTTGCTCATGTTATCATTGTTCGTGCTCCCTCTGATCGTTGACTCACCACCAGTACATTGAACAGCGCTCCTTCACTAACACGTCATGAGTAACGCTTACACCACCACATCCGGCTGCACCACTTTCGGCCGCTTGCTAGGAACATGCTCCTTAGCTACACTTCTGCTTGCAGTTTGAACATGCTGTTTGATTGGGCTCCATGCAGACACACCTTCTATTTCTCAAGTCATTAGTACCTTCAACCATATCTATATCATCAGCACTTCTTTCACACAAGTCTTTAACTATTGCTCTTGTCCTTTTTGTGCCCTTACGTTTTCTTCCTGATTGACATTACTCAGTTATGTAGCTTTAAATGCCCTTTCTAGCGTGACAACTCACTAATTTGTTTTCCAAGCCTAAAGAGCCCCACCTGGCTAACTGCCCTCTTGATATCCCTGTGGAGATATTTTAGTGATATCTCAGCTTAACTCACCCATACAGCCCGTTCAGATTCCCCTCCCACTCCCTTTTCACTTGGTTTTACTTATGTGAGCACATAGCTCACATTATCCACTCACTTTCTTAAGCCAAAAATTGAAGATTTTCTCAAGTCCTGCCTCTACTCTGCCCCACAATCCACTAGCAAGCATCTTCATTTTACCTTTCCAGTGCACATCACAGTTGTCTATTTGGTGTCTCCCTGTGGTCAGGTTTCAGTTGTTGACAGGTAGAATTCTGTTGTTGCTATTAGCATATATTCCTCTTCACCCACTATCTTCCTGATGCAGTCAGGTCCTACACCTAAAATTCATCTCTTTTCAGTCATGCCCGTACCACATCAGCAGTTTATAATCATGTTCTAGCCCTCTTGTGCAGCATGACCTTAAATTCAACTCTTCTCTGCATGGATTCCAGACCCATCATCCTTGGGCTCTCGGGACATACTAATGTGGGAGTGCTATGAAATGGGACTTCCTCAGATAGTACTTTTGCCCATCCTTAAAGGAGTCTAACTCTAGTCTTTATCTCAGTCAAGTGCTTGATTCTTTCAGCACTGATACACTGATATCTTATAGTACGATCACAATTCCTAATGACTAGTTCCTACTTACTTTTAATAATTTGTCTTTTTTTTCTGGATGTGTAAGGCACCCGTGACCATGTCCATCTCTTTCACTGTGGCATTTTCTTTTTTTTACCAATACCTAGCATGAATAGACACCTAGTAGATAACTATTGAATAATTAAATGGAGTATGGGGTTCTCAGGATAACAGGAATTTTCCCATATTGCACATATGATATTGGGCTACTAATTGGGCTTCTAAATATAGAGCAAATAAATTGTGTGAAATTAGGCACAAGAGAGAAATGAATATTTCTTGCAGAATGTGAACTTTGGATTCCTTTAGCTTCTAGGTCCCAATTTATGACCCAAGGGCTGCATTAATGTAGGTTTCTTTGTGATTAATTATTCACAAGGCATTAAAATTGTCTATGCCAGAAAGCACATCCTGCTTTAAATAGCTTTCGACTATCTGAAGCTCTACTAGATACAATTCACAAAATCTACACACAGATTATTACAGGTTTGCTGAAATTACATTAATTATACTAGCTATCACACAACACGGTGAAACAGAACGCTATTTGAAGAACTTGTAAATGATTAAGGGGCAGCTGTTTCAAGATCCAGGTGTTAAAGTGAAAATGGAAATTTACATCTGATACTTTTATATGAGGATTCTGTTAATCATGATATTATAGGCCCGATTTTCCTATAGACTACATGATCAAGATTTTACTATCAAAAGTTGCTGATAAAAGGTTGTTCCAACTTCTACATTAATTTCTTAGACAATAGGAGGACATTTTTCTAATCTCATATGAAAGAGGAATTGTGTTATTAAAATTTCTATTATAATAAATATAAATTATCAAAAATTATAAATAAATATAAATATATAAAATTTCTATTGAATAAATAGAAATGTATATTTATGTGTATAGATAAGAATATAATGAACTTCAAATAGTTAAGAGGATAAATATGTCATTGTCAAAGTTATAATAAAAATGTACAATACTTTTTTTAAATGAATTCTTAATTGTGGTATGTGTCACTAGTATATACATATACAGTATATATTTAGATAACACACACAGACTCTTTCTCTCCCCTTAAATAATGGTACTTAGTGACACATAAAGAGAAATGTGACCTCTTTTTCTCTTGGGCCTTGATTATACTCGTGGTAGCCTTTGATAGGCTTTCTGGGCCTTCTTAGCTTTCATTAACATGGAGATTATTAAACGTTCTTGTATTGTTATTCATCATATGTAAACTTTAACTTCCCTCATACTTCTGTCCATGATAATTTAAAAGTGATCATTTATATGTTTAGTGGTTCAGATGAGAAAAATCTATAAGGCTACAAGTAAGTTGAAAACCACTAATACAAGTAGTTGAAAAAAAAATGATTAGACCACTATATAGAGTCGGTTTGTCAGGTACACTGCCAAAATTCTGCATTTCTCTTGGATTTCCAATAACTCTCTGTTGCCATTTATAGTCAATCAGAATTAGGAAATAGGATTAAACCAAACTACCTGCTGCTAGATATGGCAGATATTTGCAGTGATTGAAAAAGTCGGCAAAGAACAGAGATATAATCAAATCAATCCTCTGATGAACTTCATACCTTTCCTATCTTAAAAGTTATAAGTAGGAAAGAAATATGTTTTAAAGTACAAGGCAAATCATAATATTATTACATATTATCTGTATTATATATCATCTTTTGGACTATTTGAAATATTTTTGTGAGAGTGTGTCAGGGTATAAAAGAAAAATGAAAGAAAACAAAATTGTAGTTCAAGCTTTAAGGAAAATAACATCATTGGTAAAGGAAAAGAAAAAAAATCAGACATTATTAAGGTACTAAAAGGGTTTCACCTGTAAACAGCTGATAGCTGAAGCCTGGTGATAGTTGAGATGGTTGAAAGAGAAAATGATTGAAAAAACAAAACAATGAGTCCAAGTTAATCTGAAAGCTGAAGCTGTATTTAAAGATTAAGGGAGAGAAATGTAACTTGCAAAACACATTGCGTTATTAAAAATTCCCACAATCCTTTCTTCACTCCTCCCTATTACTAATCCCAGGCATTGTGATTTTTAAACCTCTGCCACTGAAAGGTAGGCTTTACTGTCCCTCTTGAATTTTTGTTGCCTTTGGTGTCTCTCCTGTCAACAAAATCCAACAGAAGTGCTGGCATGTCACCAAAGGGCCTTGAAGGAATTAACGTTCTTGTATAGGTTTTTAGAATCTGCAAAGATGCAAGCCAGTGTAAGAGGACTCCGGAGTCAACAGAGAGCAATTCAGTTCAGGCCACCTTAGATCAACCACACCCTGCCCAGAGAACCTCTAAGCTCAGCTCTCTTAGCAAGGCTAAGCTTACTGATCTGTAGAATTATGAACTAAATACATGTTTTTTGTTTTACACCACTAACTTTAGGAAAGCTTACCACATGATAAGAGACAACTAATCTAGAGGGGAAGAGCCAGCACAAACTGGACCTAACAGGTAAGAAGTACAAGGAGTACAGAAATAAGAGGTTGATTAAGATGAACTATTTGAGATATACCAAGAAGTGGGGCAGGGAAGATAGCTCAGCTGTCTAAGCATCTGCTGGCAAGCTCAAGGACCCAGTTTCATTGTCTTGGTATTGCATGCCCAGCTGGCCCAGAAACTCTGGGCACACAATACTGGCTATGGAAATCAGGCATGATGGCACACACCTGTTATCCCAGGGCTGGGAGACTGGAACAGGAGGATCGCTATGAGTCCAAGCTGTGTACCAAGACCCTGCACCTAATACATAAATAAGTACAAAAAGATTAAAAAAGGAACCGAACTGAGAAGTGTCTATTGCTTTGGTAATGAGGACTCCATTGATCTCTGAAAGAGGTATTTTTAGTAATGGGCTGGAACAGGAAGAGTAAGGCAGGAGGAATGCAGGTGGAAGGGGAAACAGAGCTTCAGGACAGTGAGGCTGAGGAAGTAATGCCATCTAACAGGATGATCCTCCATGTCTTCAAATACAGAATAAAGAAGCTGGCTTGGATGATTCTAGAAAACGCATTCTGTTTTAGTCTCTTATCTTTGGGCAGTGGGGCAGAAGATCTTGGGTGCTGCAGACTCAGGTTTTGAAATTGAGCAGGCATGGATATGATTCCAAATTTCTTCCTCTATGATCTGTGTATTCTTCCTAAAGCTATATTTAAGCATCTTAATTTTCTGATGTCTTATAATACTAACAGTGATGATACTAATAATCATATGATACACTGGGATAACAGATATGATTGTATGAAATGTTGTGCAAAAAGTACTAGAACACTGTCCAGCACAGAGTAAGTGGGAAACACAGTTTTAAAACCCACTGCATTATCCTCATTCCTATCACTAAAGCTTGAGTAAATTCCTTACTTCTAGTTTAAATCTGTATCATGATATGCCATACCTGCTGGTGTAGTTCCATTTAACAGCGATGCTCTGTGGTTTTGGAGTATTTGACATTTCCATAATGCATTTTCAGGCCATCACAATTAGGATTTATTGGGCTTTGTCACGCGGTTTCCTTTGGCTGTGTTCAGTTCTTCCTAACATTTCCTAAATGAAATGTTACATATACTGGTGTAATTATTATTCCTTCAAATATAATTATTGGTATATGTAATTATGATCTTGATTAATCAATAGACCATTGATTTATATGTATCTGTTTTGTAAAATAAGGAAGTTTTAAAGGATAAATCCAAGCAACAACACATGCTCTTTCATAGGGAGCTGAGATGGAAGATGAGCACTTTGCAGATAGCAGACAAGCAGCACTTCTCTTAACTTGGAGACAGGGGGCAAGCATCACTTCTTTTCGACTGGAACCAGGGATTAAGAACAGAGTTTCAATAGGGCCTCTTAGAGCTTTGTCTGTGTCCTTAGAAAGTGAGGCAGAGCAAGGCATAGTGTGGACTTAATTGCTTTTCCAGAAAACACACATCAAAATATGTAATACTTAAATGGGCACATTAAAGGGTAAGTACTCTTTCACACAGACAATTACATTCCTTCTCAATTTTAGGTAGAGTTTTATTCATTTTCTCAAAGGAGGAAATCAGTTTGCATGTAACTTTTAATGTTTTATAGAATGTTTTTGTTGACATTCACACAAGGATAACTTTCATAGGAAAAGTTCAAGTAAAGCTCATTTGCTTCCACTTCATAAAATACTTTCATTATGCAATTATACTCCACCTATGAAGTGTGCATTGCCAGCCCCTTGCAAGTCGTGGTCATTGTCAGTTAATACTATGCCACTGGCACCTGACCTCAGCTGTTCCTCCTCGCAGTTTTCAATTATTTCCTTCTGTCTACAAACTCAAAACCAAATCTGAGAAGTATTAATTTTCAAAGAAAAACAAAGAATCAAATAGAACACCAGAAGTTACAGTGAAAGTTGAAGGTGATCCTAGTCTAGTGTAAATAGAAAGAAAGGAAGAAAAAGTTGATAGCCACATAATCCCTGGGCTTCTAAAGAACTCCTGTCAGTCAGCATAACACATACATAAGTTTTACAACATGATTTCTTTTTTTTATTACTTAGGACTATTAGGAACATTAGGATATACTTTCTTGATTGTAATAATTGCTTGCAGTTAATTACAAATGAAACAAAAATGCTGGTAATATTAGAGACTTGTACTCTGCATAAAACTGGAAATTACTGCCATTATTCTTGTTTGCTAGAGAATATTAGGTCATAGATGCTAATTAGTAGCTCACAGCCCTCCTATGGGGGGAAATCTCATTACCATATGAAACTGTCTTGGTAGCCAAGCCCAACATTCATGCCACTGGCCATTTTTGTGAGCAATTATAAGGTATAATAAAATTTAAAAATGGCATTTTTGTGAGAAGGACCATAAAAGGCTGACCTATATAGATGCATATTGCTCTCTCCTTCAAGAGAAACAGCCCTATGATGCTTTGAGCGATATTGAGCACATACTCAACGGTCATGGGCTGATTAAAAACAGAGTGACAAAATTTTTGCTAATCAGAGCAGAAATAACAGGGCCTTCCACTAACTACCTGTTCAAAAAACCCCAAAAGACCAACAAAGCAAAGTATTTGTGAAAGAAAATTATGTGTGTGGGGGATGAAATGAACTGGGAATGGCTCCAGATTGCCAATGTGTTATTACTATAAAACTTGATATTTATGTAGAGACGCACTTAAACTCATAAGTACCCTCTATGTTCTACATCTATGTCAATATAGACACAGTTAGAAAGATGATATAGATAGATAGATAGATAGATAGGAGATTATCAGATGTAGATATTGTAGATACATGGTCTTGTCAATACAGCTAGGTCCTTTAAAATATATTTATTGATCTTATTTGACATTTTGTTTTCAAGAAAAGAATATCAGAGCTGTGACATATTAAAAATTTCCACCTCTTCTAAGACCATATACTTCTTTTGTATTGAAAGAAAGAACATGTTCACTCTGCAACTTAAATTTAACTATTCTATTAAAGCGAAAGAAACTAGATAATGCATCAATCTTGGCTGCTTGAAATATGGAAACCTAAACTCTGTTTTGAAAGATCATCAAATGCTTTACAACTGCTTTCTGAATACACACACACACACACACACACACACACAGGGACAAGAAAAAGAAATAAAAGACTCCAAGAAATTAGGCTGGGGCCATAGCCCAGCAGCACAAGTGGCAAGCAGAAGGTCTTGAGTTTGATCTCCAGTACAAAAAAAGAAGAGAAACTCAGTAATCAATCAGAGCCACTGAAGTACATGAATTCTTTCAAGCAGGCATATTCATTTCTTCTCAACATAACCGCATGTCTTATTTTAATTGGGCTCATTTCTTTTTCCCAGAAATGGTACATCTATTTTCACCTGTGGAAGTAAAATTGATTAAAGAGCAGCAATTTGCAAAAACGGAAGAGTAAATCTTTGTTCTCTTGATAGCATCAGGGTTTCATGTGCTACAAATGCCGTTGACCACCTCTTAAGCTTCCCTGAAGCCTTTGACAGAGTAGAATCAAATATAAATGAACCCTGAGGTCATTCATCAGAGGAGAGAAAAAAAGGAGTTTAAATGAGAAAGGGACGCTAGCTCCATCCTGGCTCTGCAGATGGCCTGAGTTAGGAAGCAGAGGAGAGTGTCCTGTATTAGTCAACACATTCAATCTTAAGAAGAGGGTCACATGCTCTGCTGTCTTGAACTGAATCAGATATGTCTCAAGCAGTCTCAGTTTTAAATATTCCAGCTCATGTGCTACCATTTTTGTTTGAAATCATGTCCCATGATATATGCAGATTGGCTGAATGTACCTACTGAAAGAAAAAAAAAAAAAAAAAAAAAAAGAACACTGGCATTTTATTTGGTTTCACTTTCTTCTAATATTTTAATTGGATACTAGAAAATTTAGTATGAATGCTCTTGTTTGTATGAGCAGAAATGATTATATATTTTGATAATATCCCCATATCTTTTTGCCCATTTCTATCTACGCATTCATAATGAACTACTGCCAATAGTTTATGTTTGTGTAGTAATGTATGTTTTACAGGTATTTTGAAATTCACAATTTCATGAAAACTCAGGGAGAAAGAGCCCCATAGGACTGCACACCTCTGTGTGTGTATCTTATTTATCATCTCGGTCTACCAATTGTTCCACCTGTTCCATCAAAAGCAAAGGTTAATTACATTTCTGTGGCGTTATCCAGTGGAAGGCTACTTTTCTCCGATGAAATTACAAGAGTAAATTAGGGGTTTTCAGAACTTCAGGGTTTTGATTGATGAATTCATTAATTCACCTTTCCAAAATGAGGACTCATGTTTTAAATATTTTATGTACAATTTGCATGTTGGCATTTTATGGGCTTTTAAAAAAATTAGTGCTTTACACAAAGGTCAAACTGATCACCTTGGAGCCAGAATGCATAGAACAGGAGCAGAGTTTACTCAATCTTTTTTTTGTTTGTTTGTTTTTGTTTTCTGCTTTCTCAGTTTTTCTCTGCCCTGAGTATTAGTTCATCGTGGATGAAGTTCTGTGAGCCTCTTACGTTATTCCGTTAGAACAAAGGCAAGTGCTTCGAATGAGCAATGAGAATTTCACTTCCTAAAGTGAGCTTATTTTTGTATCCGGGTAGATGTGGACATTATGTACTGGCTCTGTTTCCACAGTGAACGTGAACATAATGCATACGTGGTAAGGGCAATACTGTCTCACACGAAACCTTTCTGTCAAAGTGTTAGGCATTTTCACATGGCCTCCACCCAGTCATCCATGCGTAGTATCTCTGCGCTTTCAACACCACAGCACATATGCCGCTAAGCTTTGCTTAGGGCTGACAGAGTCTTCCAGTCACTGAACAAATTATTTCTGATTCAAGGAACCATGTGTTATCTGCATACACGTAACATGACGTCACAGAAATAGAGAAAGCACAAAATCGGATGTGGTAAGTGTTGCAATCCCTTTTCCTCAAGCAAACTCTGTGCAATGCTGTACCTACACCACCCAAAAGACTTTACCTTATTTTGGCTGCTTTTGAGAATTCATAAAGAAATAAAGTAATTGCAAAAGATTTGTTTAGGTTTTCTCTTTACAGTCATCTAGAATTAAACATGATTTTTAAAAAACAGCATAATGGGATGAGTAATCAACATGACGAATTCAATATGATCATACAATACAGATATAAGTGGTTAGGCAGATACATACGCTGGCACAGATTATGGCATAAATCATATAGTGAGTTTTTTTTTTTTTAATCTTAAGATTATGAGAAGAGTCCTATTTTTAATGTCCAAATACTTAATGCAACCTCACTCCAAATTGGTTCCTGCCTGCAGATTAAGAAACAGGAATCTAGCATAAATGCTGAGAGTTTTCAAGACATGCAAGGAAGAACTGTTAATGATGTATGGAGTTTCATCCTTATTAAAACTGGAGGCACTATTTATGCCTTCCCCTGCTGGTGAACCCACCCTCTTGCTGCACACAACACTGCTTTCCTGGCCTCATTCTCAGTCCTTAATTTGTACTTGAAAAATATGTACGTGTTGAGCCAGATGCTTCCAGTGCCTAAGGTAACCCTGTGATAAATTGGGCACTTGAGAAAACAGGATTAACTCTTTCACTGAGTTGTGCAAAGGGCCCACTCCGCTTTGCATTAATGCATATCAGAAAATCAAATTCTACCGAAGAGGCAATTCACATAGATTTTTGTAATGCTTACAAAAAGGCTTTCATTGGTAGATGCCTTTTTCTCCAAATAATTGTTTAGGAACTTATCTGCTGGATAAATCCAAGTACTTCGAAAATAAAGATTATATGCCTGTGTCTTGGATTGTCAGGAAGTAAGCTAGGTTTACCAGATATCCTTGGCACTGTGCACAAACCCTAATGTTAAGATGTATTCATCAGTGAGGCATGAGGGAGCTGATCACTATAGCAAGTTTGACTTACCTTAGTGATAGAGATACTTAAATTTAATTCAGAAAAACTACAGTCTTATCCAGTTGAAAATGTTGTATTTCTACCTCATTAGAGGTTGAAGATCATTCATACCCTCTTTATTCTTTCTATAGTTCAAATGAATGAATATTCCTTGAAAGTATTGGTTTCCTTTTCAACTACGGGAAGCTGTTTAGCATCTTACATGCCTGAGCCAACCCTTTAGTACTCAAGTTTTTGAGAAGACACTGAAAAGTATCAAAGACCTCCGAGCAACACAACAGATAAGCAATTATTACAAAGCAATGAGGGTAACAATAGAGCTATGTGGCAAAATATGACTAAAGTTCCCTCATTGTACAATGGCATTTGTTACTCTTGTGCATGGTACCTGTGCTTAAAATAGCGTTGTCTTCAACCCTGACTCATTCCACTTAAACTTCTCCCAAATCAAACTTCCATCTTGTCTAGCATACTTGAAGCAAGTTATAACAACCTCTGCCTCCTCAACACTCTGGTAGAAAAATTCTGTAGTAGTCATCTGTTATGGTTTATGTCTAGTTGTCCCCTCAAAGCCTCATGGAGTCATTGGGTGGGGACTTCTAGAGTTTGGGACTTGATCCATGATCCCTGGGATTACGGGTTTTAGTACTGATGGGATTATAAATGGAAGTACTTCTGGGATTATGGGTGTAGCCTAGGGCGGGAGCTAAGGCGGAGAGCCTGAATGTAATATAAAGAGAGACAGAGAGACAGACTGGAGCTCGAGCTGGTGCTGCTGCTCTGCTGCCCTGATTGATTGGCTGCCTCTGCCACCATTTTGCTGCTGTTCTGCCGCTTTGAACTGGATGCTCTCCGCCCTGCTCCACTCAGCCTTGGGCCAACCGAATATGGACTGAAACCTCCACAAACTGTGAGCTAAATAAACCTTTCCTTCCTTCATTTTGAGTGTTGGGTATTTGTGCCGGCAATGAGCAAAAAGTAACTAAGACATCATCGAAACACAGATGTAGGACAGCAAGCTTTATTCATTGAACTCTACTTGGAGTTTGCCTTGAAAATAAACATTGTGTCTTAGGTCTCCAAAGACAGAGTCTCTCTCTCTCTCTCTCTCTCTCTCTCTCTCTCTCTCTCTCTCTCTCTCTCTCTCTCTCTCGCTCTCTCTCTGATCTTGGTAACCTATTGAGAAACTTTGAAATTCCTACTCTGGAGGAATAGTGAGTGGGCTTTACTTCCCACAGTTCCAAGCTGCCTCTCCAGCTGAGCAACGTGGGAAAGAATGGAAACGTGTACAACATTATGTTGAAATTTTGATAGTTGTATTTTTTCCTTGCGAAACCTTGTCACTTGCCTTTTCTTCGATATTTTTCTAATACCCACCATCACCCAGCTTGCTCATTCATGTCAAGTTTTTATGTCTCACAGCACTTCTGTAGGCTAATAATCATGTGTTGTGTGCATTCCCGTATGCTCTCTTTTTAAACAGAGTCTAATTTGTCCTCCTTTTGTTGTCATGAACATCTGCCCCCTCACAGACTGTTGAATCCATTTAAAATAAGATAATCTGCCAGGTGCAAGTAAATATGGGCCACCACACCACTACTTGCAAAAAGAAATGCTGTTTTCCAAGTTTTTTTTTTTTTTTTTTTTTTAATCCAGACAGAGAATAGCCACCTATTTTTTGCTTGAGTTCAAGAGTGACAAGATAGGAGATTTTTAAGACTATTTCTTGCATTACCTCAGTTACATTTTGCTTACCTTGAAGTCACTTCTATTCAAACTCAAACTAATTATTCTTTGGTAAAAGATATCAAACAGACTTCGTAGTTCCCCAAATTAAATATTCATTTGCCAATTTTAGATTTATTGTGTAACTAAGGAATAAAAATTTAGCAGAAAGTCATAAGACAGGGTTATAAATTTGAAGTTGCATTTCTTTGACTACTTCTCAAATCATAGACTGGCATATTGCATTTCTAAGTAGAAGTGAACGTAAACTGAAAACTATCACTTGAAAAGCAGTATTTCCAATTTAAGTTATGTGATATTAAAATGGAAGACACTCAACCATTTATTAGGGTTGTTTCAAATGGGTTATAGATACTTCTTTGTCAATAGATAAGAGGTAAAAATTTCTAAAGACTAGAAATGGGATGTAATAGCGAAACTCAGAAGAAATTGTAGGATGTTCTGAATCTCAACAATGATATGTAGGTGATTTGTTACTATGCATAAGTAACCTTACTCATCAGAATGCAGTGTTCGTATCTGCTAAAGTGTGGTGTTAATACCTAAACTTCTGTGTACCTTGCAGATTAGAGTGATGTAATACTCAGAGTGATCTAAGGCTTTAAAACTACAGTGAACTACATATAAAGTATCATTGTTATTGTTTTATTTTTCTGTAAAGTATTTGGTACAGGGTCTCATCACACGGCTCAGACTCATAGTGATCCTCTTGTTTTCAGCTTCCTCAGCACTGGGATTATAGGCATGCACCACCACACCCAGTGTCTGTGGGGCTCAGTGTGTCCAGGGGTGGGGCCAGTGCAGTATATGATGCCAGGATTGAATCCTGGTCCCTGCACTTTCCTAAGCAGGTGTATAGTCCACTGAGCTATTTTACCAGTCCTTTATTCTTCTTACTGTTGTATAGCAATAAAATTAATATTCATAAAAATAGTCAAGCGGGGTTTATACTTCAGTAGTAGTAACAGGTTCCTTTTACAGTCAAAACTTGGCTATGTTCTTTGAAGCTGCATTTTATTTGGTAGCATTACTCTTTTACAACATTGAAATGTTTTATTCACTTGAATTACTTTCCAGGCTGTTATTTTTCAATCAAAAGAAACAAAATATGCTGAAAGTGGATATGCATTTATATGCATATATTTAGCCAAGGTTACAAACATTTAAAATGTCCTTTTTCAATACCTACAACACTAAACCTAGATTTGTTTAGAGTGGTAAAAGTCTGAAATCATCCAGAGTGCATTTTCTTAGCTGACATCAAATCATGTGGTGGGGTTTAGATCAAAAATGGCTCCCAAACTGCATGTGCTTGGAAGGTGAAAGGGTCATTCCTGGAATTGCCAACCCTAGCTTGGCATTGGGAGGTGGGGCCTTGCTAGTAGTCCCTTGCCTACAATTATAGGCGATTGTAGTGGCCTACAATCTAGGTAGTTTGAGTCTGTAGCTATAATATCTGTAGTTCTAAGCAGTCACGTGAGTTAAAATTTCTTACATTTTATTTGGTAATACTTAAGTCTAGATGAAAGAAACACCACCACTGAGCCTTCTATTTTACCATCATTACATGTTCCATAAAGTCATAGTGAGCACTGAACCAGCAAATCCTGAATTATTGCCTCTTAAGGAAATACAGAGTTAGAGTTTGAAAGCCTACCCCTCTATATCCTTGCTCATGGTATCGTTTTGTCTAAACATTCTTATTTAATATCATTGTTGATTCATTAACTTCTGCCTAAACAAACCTTAACTAATGTGTACTTTCTCCCTAAGGTGCATCAAAACACTGTTTGGCTTAGGAGTAGTGAGCAACGCTTCAGTACTATGCTTGAGGGGGCTTTTTATACAGCCAAATCTCTACCTAAGCCACAGCAATATGAAAACATTCTAAATAGTGACAGAGATACTTGTGCATAGAATCAGAGCTACAGTGGGCAGGAGAGTTGCCTTAGTCACTTCCATTGCTGGGGGGCAATGCCAGCACCCAGAACTTGAAGGAGGAGATGCATAATTTGCTCAGGGTTGCACTCCATTGTCTACTGGCTCCAAGGCAGCAACGGGATAGTAGAGAGTCAAGGCAGAGACAATGATTCACAGCCTCAGGTCAGCAAGGAAGCAAGGAGGAGAGGAAGGACCTAGGTACAGGAGGACCGGCTTCGAGGTCACATTTTCCAGCTACGCACCACTAACCAGGTCCCACCTCCCAATGGCAAGCCAGGAATAGCACTTCCAGGAGTGACTCTCTCACCTTCCAAACACATGGAGTTTGAGAGCCATTTTTGATCTAAACCCCACCACGTGGTTTGATGTCAGCTAAGAAAATGCACAATGGATGATTTCAGACTTTTACCACTCTAAACAAATCTCAGAAAGTACCACTGACTTAGGGGCTACACAGCATTTTAACAGGTATGAAAATTCAATTATATGGAATGGCCTAGTAATAAAGGTTGTTTTCTAAGATGTTGAGACATTTGAGATGGTCAGAATTAGTGAAAGCATTACTGATTCTTGTTTGAGGCTTCTCTTTGGTATGGAGCCTCTGACATTTCTAAAGCAGAACCGTGAAACCACTACTCGCTGCTGACAATTTCATGTCTGTAGTTTCCTCCCTTAATGTTTCCATTTAAAGAGCTCTATCGTAAATGTGTTTGTTTGTAAATTCTTTATGTGGAACAGCTTAAATAATTATTTTTGAGGCATAACTTAGTTCATCTGGGAGTAAATTTGTGTAAATACATTCCTTTGCTTCCTTTCCCTCCACCCCCAGCACTCCTCAGTGGTAGCACTTTGTCATTTACAACTCAAAAAGTGGGAGTATTGCACCTCAACGGTACTGATCTGTAAAAGGCTAATACTACCAGCTAAGCCATCGCCATTCCTTTGTAGAATAAAGATGAATCTCGCCCATCTTGGCTTTCATCCTAACAACCTATTGTCATTACTATAGCAAAGTTCATTCCTTAACCTACAGGTTCTTTTTTTTTTTTTTTTTTTTTTAATTTTCTATCATTGAGTAGAATTCTGGGCCCCATACTTAAAGCTGATGACAAGTCTTAGTCATCCATACAAGTCTCCAGTCACCTTCCCCAATTCATTTCTAACACTGCATCAGTGAAAGGAAAGAAGTAATTGAATTCCAAAATGGAACCAAATCTTTCTGAGTCCCATGACAGGTCCTATTCATTAAAAAGCCTGTGAGAGCCCTCACTGTTTATGCCTGTTCCCAAGATTGCTGCTTTTGCATTTTGTGAATTGATCCCTGACATGCCAGAAATACTCCACAGCAGGATTATTTACTGGATCGTAGCTGGTAGTTCATTGTGATTTAAAAAAAAAAAAAAAACATACTAAGAGTAAGAAACCTAGAATTTAATTCTGCTGTTGCAAGCTGCGTAAGCCTGGACAGGACACTTAATCTCCAGAACTTCATTTTCCTCATCTATTAAATGGAGACAGTAATAGTTATCTCAGAGAGCAAATATGAAGATCTAATGAGATAGTAAGAAAGAGTTTTGTTAACAATCAAGGGCTTTCGGCATAGAATCATATAATATAGGCAAATGTAAATATAGCTATTGCACAATAATATCATAATTTCTAAAATTACCATTTCAACTCTAGTTAAGAGTGCCTTCCCCCAAAATGATGACTCTTGCTTTTTCTATCATCGTCCTGCTTTAAAGAAGAAAGGTTTAAAGAAAATCATGTGCTGGTAAGTGTCAGAAAGCAATAATCAACCTTGGAATTTGAGATTTATAGAGCTGGTTCTCTACTTATCCTGAGAAGCAAAACACACCTACAGAACATTTGCATTTCTCTCATTGCTGTAACAGAATTCTTGACATCCAAAGTTAAAGAATGGAAAGGTTTGTTTAGCTCACAATTTGTAGAGGTGTCAGTCCATACTCAGCTAGTTCCAAGGCTCAGTGGCATGCCAGAGGGGCCACCAGTCATGACAGCAGAAGACAGCAAAAGCAGCAACTGCAAAAAAGGAGGTGGAAACTCCTTTTTTTGGTTCCCTACTATTGTAAGCAGGCTACCTGCCCTGGGGTGGCAGGTGTAGCACTCATGTTATGTACCAGCTCTCCACTTGCCTGGGCTCAGGATGTTTACAAAGCAAAGACCCTAACCCCTGCTGAGTCAGTTAAACTGCTAAACTTCTCCAGTTGACACATGAATCAACTGTTGTACCACCTTGGACTGTAAATAGCCACCCTAGGACATGTCCTCTATATCCCAAGATGTAGAACTGCAACTAATCCTTAGAAATCCTTATAAATCCCAAATCTTAAAAGCATAAAAATCTAGGTATTATGCAGTGTAACGTTCAGAAAGCACCTGTTAAACTCATGGGCACATTCTCACAAGTGTGAGAAAAAAATTAGGTTTAATCACTCAGTATGGAAAGGAT
The DNA here is from genome assembly GCA_004027025.1 of Myocastor coypus. Taxonomy (NCBI): domain Eukaryota; kingdom Metazoa; phylum Chordata; class Mammalia; order Rodentia; family Myocastoridae; genus Myocastor; species Myocastor coypus. The sequence goes on along the minus strand of PVJA010000405.1, from coordinate 148,334 downwards.
CCAGCACAGGAAAAATTTGCCTTGGCTCAATTCCAAATTTATTCATAAGTAATTAATATTGAACAAAGTGACCAGATAATTGTCAATCTTGTCCAGAGATTTAAAGTTATTTTTCCATTTTAATTGAGATATCTGCTTTTCACTTAGACCTGTGAGGCTTTATTTTGGACTTTTTTTCCCTTAATGTACCCCTTAATGCACGTTCTGAACCTCTTAGCTGCAGTACCTACAGACATGTACCCCTAGACATACAAACACTTTATCAAAGCACTCCTAGCATCTGACCTATTAGAGAAACTGAGACTCTACTACAGTATTCTTATAGGTCCTGTTTGAGTAACTTTTGCCCCCCAAGTGCTCCCATCAAGCCTATCACTTATGAAATAACTTTAAAATTTGACCAAGATAAATTTATGACCTTTTGTGAGTAATATTTAAGTCAATTCCTCATGTACCTTTCTTTTTGCTTTTTTAAAAATTTTTCCATTACATTTAATGAGAGTTTCACAACACATTAGTAGGACAGCCGCAATAATTAATACAATGTGTATTGTTGTCTTCATAGTAATTGTTCAGAGTACAAGATACAGACATGATAACTTTTCTGAACACTATTAGCACAAATATTTCTTCTCATTGAGCTAAGACATAGTAGTTGCATGTATAATTGTAGTCCAATGTTCCATAATAGTAGTGGCGTATCAGCAGAACTGTCAATGTTGGAAGTTCTGTTGACTTGAGCCTATTATACTTACACTTGAGCTCAACATACTTATTTGTCTTTACTTTTTATGCTTCATGGTTAAACCTTTCAGCTGGATGGTTAAGGCCAAGTTAAAGCAAAACCTATATAACAAAACATGTAACTTTTGTATCTGATAAAGTTCAGTCAAATCCCCTCAGAATTTATCTTGAAACCATGTAGAGCATTTTGTAAAACTTTTGTCAGTGTTAGCCATCTGGATGAGTCACAGCCATTGCTTGACCAGTTTGCTCTCTGTAAAAGCCTGAGAGAATGTTTTCACTCTAGGTGACTCTCCTTAAGCACACTATACACATCATTGATTCCTTTCCTCTGTGGTCCAATAAGTTCCTTGAATAAAAGTTTTATTTGGGACACTACTGAGTTATAGGATGTAACAGCAGAGGTTCTCTTATGTCCTGAGTCCTCACTGACCTTGAAGGGCTAGAGTCAAAATATTGGCTATCCTTGTAGCCCTTCTTTTTCTCTAATTTTCTGGTCTGCATTATAGAGTAATGGTAGCTTCTCTTCTGGGGTGTTAACAACATCTGTCTGTAGAGTGGACTTTGTCTGGGTTGTGTTTAACACATTGTGGCTTATTCAATAAACACTTGACAGCAACCAAAGAGTTGTACCAATTGACATGTCAACATTATGGATTTAATGGATAACTGGCACGTAAAAATCGTTTAAAGGTAGAATAAATGAAGCATGAAGCATTTGAGTAAACTGTTCCTGAACATCCTAGGGCCTTAAATGTTACTTTAGTTAACAAACTGTGAAAAGATGGAGTCATCATTCTGCATAAACAGAGTTCTGAAGCTTTGTGATCTTCAGTCCTACCTGCATTGACCTTTATTTTACGTGTTCTTGAAAGAAGTCTGTATGTGAGAAACTGTTCTAACACTTAGAATAAAGTATTATAGTATTATTTTAGCAAGAAAGAGAGAACCTTAAGTCCTATCATTTTATTTACTCCCTTCAAGTTTCATGTCCCCATCAGCAGGCTCATCCTAGCCCCATAAATGTCTCAGTTTAATGCACTATCATTGTTTGGTGAGTTGCTTTTTATGGTCCACTGATCATCTCCAAGAGGGTTAATCCCTTTCAGGCTGAAAATCAGGTCTCCTCTGCAGAAGAAAGGTTTTATACAGGTGGTATACAAGCACAAGAGTCCTTCATAACTATGGAAAGGAGTTGGTTGATACTCCAAACCATAGCTAAAATTTGGTGACAAGCTTCAATTATAATTTATAAAACAGAAAGGCTGTGGAATACTTTGACAGTAACAGTGGACAGGTGCATTTCTGTTCCTGAAGCCTCTTCAGGTAGACTTGCCTATTCTTAACTCATTTTTAAGACTCTGTGTCCCCTGTTAAGTGTTCTGTTTGGTCCCTTGATAAATACAAGCAGGTGGTTAACAGGATACTAGTCAGGTCACTGTGGGATTTGTGGTCTTGATGCTTTTCTTTGGCAAATCATAAGGTTTGGTAGTGGAGGGTCTAGTGCTGGGGAATAACACCAATACTAACACTTTCAGGGGCAAACTTCCAGAGTCACTCCTCTTCTCTCTCTTTTTTTTTTTTTTTTTTTTTTTTTTTTTTTTTTTTTTTTTTTTTTTTTTTTTTTTTTTGTGAATTTATCTTATTTTACTTGAATAATTGAGGGAATGCAACAAAAACGCAATCAAGAGAGCTGACCATGTTTGGGCTACGATTAATTTTTTTTTTTTTAACAAATCATCATCTTGAAAACCCAAACTTTTAATTAACACAATATTTAACACCTGGAGCTTACGTCTAACTTTTGTATTGCTAAAAATCATTAAAAATAATTGTTAAGAACTGGCTAACAGTTAGTCCACCTCAGTGGGCTAAAGCACCTGCTTAGGCAGAACGCAGTGACTGCAGTTTGATCTCCACCATGCTGTGCCAGCCCCATCCTGAGTCTGCTGAGACTAAGATTGAGACTGGGTATGCCGGTGTGCCCCTGTCATCCCAGCACATGGGAGGCTGAAAACAGAAGAATCACTGCAAGTCCAATCTGTGTGGTGAGACACTATAGACCCTGTATTGGATTCATTTTTTTAAAAATGTTAAGATGATGACTTTTAGATAAAATAAAACATCAACTATTGTTGAATAAAGACTGCATTTATTATGGTGAACAGGGACTTATAAGGTCTAAAGTCACCTAAGATGTCCTCAGTCAGAAATAATGCCTGTATAGGATGAAAAGTTTTGACTATTGAAGAAAGAGAAAAATCTGAATTCCCACGTAACAAAAATATTTGTTTTGTAAACTAAAGGCATAGACTCAAAATTTTAAATAAATTTCTCTCTTTTCTTAAACCAACCATTGCTTACAGAGAAGAAAGAAGACCAATGCAGGCAGCCTTAATTCTCTTGGCTTTTCAAAGTTTTTAAATTATAATATGTATTTTATTTACAAATATCATTTACAGTTCTTTCTTGGACAGTGGTTTTGTGTTCACTGCTAAGGGAATTGTGGGAAAATTTGGAAAGAGCGAGAGGAGGAAAGAGTTATGATACAGAAGGAAAAGAATCCTCTGATGTTCTCAGAGCCATCTAGAGAGGACCCCTGGACACAGTCCAAAAGGGCCACAGACTGGATTCTTGCTCTAGTCTAGACATGTTTAGGTGCTTATTAGAAAAGCACAATCATTAGCAAAATATAATAGATTACAAAGCTGAAGTTATATTTATTGTCATTTTTCAAACAAGGGGGAAAAAGGCTTTGAGCATCTATTGAGATCCATATAAATGTGACATTGGCTCTCCCCATTATTCCATACACACACAAAACTGAACAGATGGACAATGAACTCTTATACTTTCTGTTCCTTTTCCATGCTTCACACTTGGGAGAGAGGACACCACAAAAAAACCAAACCTTTTCCTCACACAGTCAGTAATATCCGTAGCTCTGCCTCTGAAATGACTCTTACATACACTCCCTTCTCTCTCCTATACAAGGTCTGTATTTGTGAATATAACTTTCACACTGCCGTGCAAGTTCTTTTTCTAAAATGCAATCAGTAACATATCACTGCTCTATTTAGAGCTATCTAATAGCTGTGTGTTGCTAGAAGGTGGTGGTATGTGTGTGCCTATAATCCTCGCAAATACTCTGGGAGGATGAAGCAAGGAGGATCACAGTTTTCCCAGCATGGGCAGCTCAGTGACTTAGAGAAAACTTATCTGAAAATGAAAAGAACTGGTAATTTAACTTGGCAAAATGATTCCAAACTCAAATCTCTAGCACAAACAACAAACGATAAACAAAACAAAAGATGAGGTCCAAAGTAGTGTAAAAAGGTGATTTACCTGCTTACTTCCCTCTGTGTACTCTTTATCCCCTTCTTTGTCTCGACCCACCTGGTTAGTCTCATGACCAATTTGTGGTTTCCTATACCTGCTGGTGTGTGTGTGTGTGTGTGTGTGTGTGTGTGTGTGTGTGTGTTTGTGCCGCCGTACATGATGTTCCTTCTTATTCTTCGGGACACAGTTGGGCATCATCTCCCTGTGACCATGGCTTTGCCCAGGAGTGTCTGTTGTTTCCATCTCTGTCTTCAACATGAAACTTAGCACAGGTTATTGGAATACATCATGCTCAGGAGACTGTGATCTTCAGCAGCAGGGGGCCATAGAGACCGTTCATCTTTGATGGCCCATCATCTATCAGTGCCCATCAAATTTCCAGTGAGTGACCCAATAAACACCTTGCTGTTTCTCTTGCATTGAATGTGAGTTTCTCAGTCACAGACTACATGACTGCTACTATGTTATTTATCCTTATGCTTAAAACATAGCATCAAGAAAGTTTAATTCTTGCTAAACGTTTATATAATTATTAAATTAAAACTTACCTGATAACCTGGAATTAGCTTATTGGCTAAGTTCATAGGATAATATTATGCTTTAATATTGGCCCAAGATACAGTAAAATTTTAAGTTTTGAACATGTATTTTGTTTCCTATATGATTCATTGTATATTCACAAAAGATGTTAAAATTATTTTTAAAATTATATGTGTGCCAGCTAAAGTTTCCTGAAATTTTACCAAATATTTCCAGTGATTTAAGTCACATCAAGATGACAAATCTAGCACTCTTTTCCTTAGGGCATAATTATAAAACAAAATTTTTAGAAGTTCACATGTAATTAAACTACAATTTATAGAAGGTTCAAGAAACTGAGTAACTATGTCATTAAATGACTATAATAAACTTCTGTGGATTTCATTCTCTTATTGGTCTCATTTTTCAGGTAGAAAAACTGAAGCTTAGAAACATCTCCCTATCCAAACTCATGTAACAAATAACCGATAACACTTGGATTTGAAATATAGGTTATCATTTATGGAAATATGAACTCTTGCCCATGATCCTAGTATGATGTGACTTCCTCCATTTGTTAAAAGAAATTACAAAGCAAATGTCCTAGCAAGTACATTTCTTTAGTTAATAGATCTTGATTTAAAATCTATTTTAGTATCCATTACATTACATGCAAGGGGAAGAAATCACAAAGCAGCACTGAAATGGTTTGTCCTCAAACAGTTTATATTAAACATATCCTGCCAGGCTGACTCTGTCTTTTGTTTACTTGGTGTATCCTATGTATGAATATCCCTGCTATGCACATCATATTTATGGACTTGTTAAACACTGAACACCAATGTTATCTCCTTTTCAGAGTCAATGAAACATAATCAGAAAGGCCAGCTAAATGGAACGAGATATTTTCAGGTTTTATTTTTAAAAACTTAAATATAAATTTTATTAACACATAATGCCAGTGCATATTTTGTGGAGAACAATGTGATAATCACAAACATGTATACAATGTATCATGGTCAACTCAGGGTGGTTAGCATTTCCATCTCTTTAAGCATGGATCATTACTTATGTTGGGAAATCTCAAATGTCTCTCTTCTAATGCTTTGTAAAAGCCCATAAAAGTGGATGTGAACCACTGTGCTGCAGGTCATTAGAACTTACTCCCACTACATAACTGATGGTACTCATTATCAAATGTTCTTCTCACACTTACATATTCTTCCTAATCTCTATTAACCATGAACTCTACTGACCAATAGTCTGTTTTCTGTTTATATGAAGTAAACTGTTTTTAGCTTCCCTAAGTGTTGCTTGAAAAATTTCTGTTTACTGGACATGAAAATGTAAATGTAGAAAAGTACACAAAATCTTTAAAGGTTCCATGAAATTAATTATCATAATGTTGCTAAATCAGGCCAATGGCTGAAACTGAAGTCACGAATTTTGAAAAAGAAAGTTTATTCACCAGGAAGCAAACCGTGTCAATCTGGAAGAACTGGACACACATCTGCCTTGTATAGAGTTTTAAAGATGCTGATGGGATAAATAAGCCATGGGGTGTGAGGCCTGGGGAGAGATCACTGCAAGCAGGAAAAAGCGAAGCAATGCGCGTACTAAAATTTCATGGATCTTCACATAACATTTTCAGGGAAGGGTAGTGTTGGCATCCTGAGAAGGTGGGTGCCTGGTCCAGTGAAGCTCTTGTGACTCCTGGGGGCAGGAGAGTGGAGGATGAAGAAATAAAGACAAGGACCAGAACAAGCAGTTGAGATCAAATGACCCCCTTACTTCTAATAGGCAAAAAGGAGCTGCCCAACAAGTGCGATGCATTTATTTTTAAAATTAGCAAGAGATTGAAAACAAGCGTAATTCATCTCTTAATGAAAGAAAGGATCTACCTAACAGCTTTGTTGTCTGGCTTGCCTTGGGTGTTCCATGTTCTTGGGTTGGCCTTGCCTTTGCCCCACATACATGATTGATTTCCATCTCAATGGCTCCACACACCTCTCCCTTTTCAGTTTAGTACTTGCAAGTCATGGGTGGTCAGTTGGAGTTGGAGGGCTCTGCAGAAGACCTTCTTTCTTTGTGGAAGGCTTTTCTTCTCTACTTTTCCATAGGCATCCTTGAACAAGCTTTTCCTGTGTAGTCCTTCTTTTTGAAGATTCCCAGACCAAGGATTTCAGGTCAATTAACCTATAACATTAATCAATTCCTAGAGTAGGTAGAAATTATTTGAAGTTGTCAGCTATTTTGAGCCTCTTGTATAGCTAGCATATGAATATGGCATTGTTTTATTCTTGTGGTTATACTTTTCTGCTGGATGTTCAAAACCAAGTTAAAGTGAGACCTGTATTAATTCAAATTAATTTTTGCTATCTATCAAGGTCAGTTAAGTATCCTTAGGATTTACCTTGAAAGCATATATAGCACCTCTCAGCTCTGCTTTTGGGGTGGGCATCTGCATCAGTAGTAACTCATGATTTTAATATTTTGTAATTACAAATAGACTAGGCAAATGTTTTATTGGTCATTAGAGATATTTTTCAATTCTGGAAGGAACAAAATCCTTTTATCTATCTATCTATCTATCTCTATCTATCTATCTATCTATATATATCTATCTATATATATATATATAATTTCATTATGTCTTAAGAATACTGGCATCTTTCATGTTCTTCTTTCATGTATCCACCATCCCAATCATCTTTATATACTGTGTCACTTACATAGACATTCTTTTCCCATTTTTGGTTACCAGTTCCTGAGCATCCTGGGTGAATTTCTTCCACTGGCCTCAAGTCAGGCCTAGCACCACCCTTGTCTGTTGGCTGTGGCATGGTACCCAAGGCATCACTACCATAGAAATGAGCATCAGCTTCTTGAAAACTATAGTCAACTCTTTCTCCAGATATGGATCAATGATACAGCTAGACAGCATGCTCTGGCACACAGATAGGCTATTCAGAATTCTCTGGAAAGACAGAAGCATACCCTTGGAAACATATGATTACCAGGCCAGGTCCTTTACACAGTGAATAATTCTCTAGCCCTAAACATGCCTTAGCCATTCCTTTATAATCATTAGGGGTCATAAACTGTTATTGTACAAGCTCTATGAAACCCATGGTAAAGGGAACTGTGGATTAAGAGGTAGCAGTTTCCTTAATTCTTTTAAAAACTTAAGAGATGTAGCCCAATGATGACATATAACTGATTTTGGACCTCAGCAATAGCGTAAACATTTTGGAAACCCTCCAGGGATTCTCCCACTCCTCTGGCTTCTATTAGTGCCAATTTCAAGGGAAAGGGAAAGAATAGATCTATTCTGTGAAGGGTAAAAGTCTCAGCCTGTGACTTTGGATAACTGTGAAACAGAATCCAAAGTGAAACATTCCTCTTGTGGAAAAAGCTCTTCTTTACCCTCTACAATGCTGCCTTGGTTACTTTTCTCTCAACAGTAAAATAAAATACCTGATGCCCAATTGTAAGGGCAAAAAGCTTTATTTAGCTTACAGGCTGGCATGGTACGGGGGCAACAGCTCAAGGTGGCAGAAAACAGCAAAAGCAGCAAGGAAAAATGGGAGAAGAGAAAGCCTATGTTCCTCCCTTAGGCATGCTTATTCTTAACATTTCACACTTGAACACTATAACACAGGTTTATCAATCCTTAAGAACCAATATTAAGACTATCAACACTATATTACATTAGAACCATAACGTTGTGCCACTAGCCCCACCCCCCCCAACTCATGTACATACCTTTGTGCAAAAGGCATTTCATTCATCTGAAAGAGTTGCCAAAGCATAGCAGGTTGAGCATTGCTAAAAGGTCTAAGCCCCAAGTCTCCTCTGTGATGTAAGCCAAACTGTTTTTTGAAAGCCCCTGCACAAATGAAAAGTTAGATACTTTCAACATTCAAAAGCACAAAATAAATATTTTCATTCCAAAAGTAAGACACAGAGGAATACAAAGAATTGGGACCAAAGTAAGGCCAAAATTAATCAGGGCAAACATACAGCGCTGTAGTTTCATGTTCAGTATCTGAAACAATCTGCTGCCAATTTTGAGCTTCAAAGAGCTTGAGGGACTCCAACCCGATGGCACTTCTAGTGGTTGCAGTTCCTATGGCTTCTGTGTTTGGCCTGCTTTCCTCCCTCCTTGCAACTTTCCTTAGATGATCCATGTTCTTGGCTTTTCCAAACTTCTGGTTTCTCCACTGCAAGTTTGGCTTCACACTCATAGCTTCACATACTCGCCTCTCAGGAGCACACTCTCTGACCACCAAGGCTTTTTGAAATTGACGATGAAGCCTTTCTAGACCCATAATTCTTGCATCCTTCATGCTTTCTTTTGTTTCAAAATAAGCAAATGCTGAGTGATTGAGAGCTAAACAATGAAACAGAATTCTGCTGGCATCCCAGAAATTTCTCATATATATATCACCAGAAACTAACCTATTCCTAAGAAATAATCTCTCCTCTGACACTAGCACTACTTTTAAGTTTTTCTTAAAAACTTTATATGCATGGAATGTTTAGATGAAAACTTAAATCTTCTTTCTCTCAAAATTATATTTGTAACATTAGTCTATTTTATTATATATGATTGTGATTTATTTTGTACTGTAACCAATAGTAAGCAGGTTTTTAAATGCTTAATTTCCATGCTGATTTCCCTTTCCACATTTGCAGCAAGCCCTCTTTTTGTATCTACTGAAATGATCATGTACATTTTTCCTGGGTTCTGGTAATATGGCATATGATATTTATTGATTTGTGTATGTTGAACCATCCTTGCATTTCCAAGGTGAATCCTACTTGTTCCTGGTGTATAATCTTTTTGATGATTCACTGCATTCTGTTTGACCATATGTTATTAAGGATTTTTGCATTTATATTTATAAGGAAGATTGGCCTATGATTCCCTCTCTTATTGAATCATTCTATGGTTTTGGGATTAGGGTAATACCTGATTCCTGAAGTCATTTTGGGAATATTGCTTCACTTTCAATTCCCTTAAAGTGTTTGAGAAGTAGCAGAATTAAATCATCTCTGAATTTTTTTTTTTTTTTTTTTTTGCCTTTTTTGAGACAGGGTCTTTCTGTACAGTTCAGGCTGGCCTTGAGCTCAGTTTTGTAGCCCAGGCGGGTCTCGAACTCTCACCGATCCTCCCATCTCAGCCTCCCGAGTGCTGGGATTACAGGCATGCGCCACCACGCCCGGCTCTGAATTTCTTTTAGAGAACAAATCTTTCAGGAAATGAGATTGCCTATGACAGTAATTTTGTGTGTGTGTTGGTGTGTGTGGTACTGGGGATTGAACTCAGGACCTTGTGCTTATTATATCTTCAACTTAATTGGCTGATATTGTTTGCTTAGAAATTTTATGTTCTTAATTCATCTTTGGTGATTTATATCAAGCAATCTGTTCATTTTATCTGCATTTTCCACCTCATTAAAATACAAGTGCTTGAAGTTGGTATTGATAATCTTCTGTAATTGCCTACATTTGAGCCTTTCTTTCCTAGTTCTGATAAGGTCGGCTAAGATTTGTTAACTTTATTTAATCTTTTAATGAACCAACTATTTAATTCATTGATTCTTTGCATTATTTTCTTAATATCCATTGCATTAGTTTTTCCTTTGCTCTGTGATTTCCTCCCTTATATGAATTTCAGACTTGAGATTTTCCTCTTTTATCTATAAACTGAGGTTGAAATTTAGATTATTTGAGCTTACTCAGCTTTCCTTTCAAGAGAATTCACAGCTATAATTTTTTTTTTTTTTTTTTTTTTTAGGACTCCTTTTGCTTCATCCCATAAGTTTCAGTGTGTTATATTGGGCTTATTACTTAATTGTAATAATTACTTAATTTCTTTCTTGATTTTATCTGTGACCTACTGGTTGGTTAGAAGGGTGTTATTTAATTTCCATTTGTTTATGAACTTTTTGTGGTTGCTTTAGCTACGATTTGCAATTTCACTGCAATACTACCTGATAATATGAATGGGATCATTTCAATTCCTTTGCATTTATTTATGCATGTTCTGTGAACTAGCACGTGGTCTAAATTTGGAGAATGCCCCATGTGCAATTGAGAAGAATGTGTATTATGATATCGTAGGATAGAACACCCTACAGACATCTGCTAAGTTCATTTGTTCAAATTGAGTTTAATTCTGATATGTATTTGTTGATTTTTCTTGTGTTTGATCTGTACATTTGTGACAGTGCTTTATTGACATCCTCCAAGACAATTACATTGGTGCTTATTTGATTTTTATGTCCATTATTATTTGTTTTATATAGTTGGGTTCACTGGTATTTGTTGAATATATTTATGATTGTTATATTCTTGGTGTTTCCTTTACAAGGATGTAGTGATTTTTTTTTTTTTTTTGTATCTTTTTATCAGTCTTGGTTTAAAATTTGCATTGTCTGTAGAGAGTAACTACCCCTGTTTTTTTGCAGGTTCTGGTGATCATGGAGTAGTATTTTTCCATCCTTTAAATCTCAGTCTGTAGATTTTTTTTTTTTTTAATTAAATGTGCTTCTTCTGTGTAGCATATTGTTGGAATTTGCTTTTTGGTCCATTTCAGCAGTCTACTTCTTTTGTTTGGTGAACTGATATTATTTACATTGATGGCTATAACTGATTTATATTGTCTTGTAATTTTCCTGAGGTTCATTCCTTTGTTTTGCCTTTCTGTTTATTTTTATTTATTTATTTATTTGTTTATTTATTTATTTATTTATTTATTCAGTTGGTCTTTTTGAGACAGGATCTCGCTATGCAGTTGAGGCTGGCCTTGAACTCACTTTTGTAGCCCAGGCTGGTCTCTAACTCACACCGATCCTCCTGCCCTGGCCTCCCAAATGCTGGGATTACAGGCGTGTGCCACCATGCCCGGTTGCCTTTCTGCTTAACTGCTTGCCTCTACTATTGGATTCCTTTTGCTGGAATCCATAAAATTTTAGTCCTTGTTATCTCTTTCTAGAGTGTCCAGAATATTTTGGAGTGCTGGTTTGGCGATCATGAATTTCTTCAGGTGTTCCTCAGTGTGGAAATGTCTTATTTCTCCATCAATTTTAAAAGATGACATTTTAAGGTACATTGTTCTGTGTTGCATATTGTTTCCTTTTAGAGCTTGAAATATTTCACATCATGCTTTCTTTGACTTGAAGATTTGTGCTGAGAAGTCTGCTGTGATTCTAATGGGTTTTTTAATAGGTTATTTCTTCTCCCTAATAGCTTTTAATATTTTATTCTTGCATTGAGTTTCTAGTATTTTAACTAATATGACTTGGTGTAAATTTCTTTACCATGGTTTATTAGAGTTCTACATGTCTTAGTTATTTGAATGTGAAATTCTTATTCTATCTTTGGGAAATTTATTGTAATTACTTCTGTGAATAGATATTTTTAATGTTGTCTTGTACTAACTTCTGCTTTTCCACTGACTCCAATCATTCTTATGTAATTCTTCTTTGCATCATCTAGTAGCTGTTGGATTCACTTTTCATGGCCCCTTGTTATTGATAAGAAACCTTGTTTTCATGATTTCTGACCACAGCTGTGTCTTCTAAATCTGACGGTCTGTTCTTATATTGGTTGATTCTGCTGCTTATGCCTTCAATAGAATTTTTATCTTTTGTATATCTATTGAATCTGTTTCATGGATTCCATTTCTTTCCTATGTTGAAAATCATGCTTCCTATCATATTTTTAAGATCCTGTAGCTTTTTACCTGTGTGTGATAAAAGATCACATTCTTCCTTATAGTTATCATTTCTGAAGTTAGTTAGGATATTATTTTAGATTTGATTTTTTTCTACTGCCTTGTTTGTCTGCTCTGTTACTTAAGCTTTTATCATTTCAGAGAGTCCAAATCTGTGATTTTTGAATTGTTCCATATCATTGTGCCTGGATTTGTTCTTTGACAATCTGGAATTCTGGAGTTTTGTCTTGTTCCTGTGTTTTCTCAAATTTTTTCTTTCTTTTTTTCATTTTAATTCCCGAGTTGATCCTTATACATTGCTTATGGCATGTAGCTTTATTGCTAGTATTGAGAACCCTTAGGAAATCATTGCTTCTCATAATAACAATATTTTCCTTGTGTAGCTGACATTTGGGTTTTGAGTCTATTGCAAGATCTTACATCTTCAGCTTATGGAAGATGAGATGCTGCAGCCTATTTGGCCTAGCCCATGGTTATTTGCCACTGGCCTATACTACTGATTATGCCCTTCAGGCAATCTCAGTCTTGTCATACTGGGAAGAACAACTAGTTAGGATAATTATGTCACGTTCCCTAAAGTATTACAATCAGCAAAAGCAATCACATTAAATGTAGCCGTTTGAACCCCAGTCCCACAAAAAAAAAAAAAAAAAAAAAAAAAAAGAAGGGGTTTATCATAATGAGCCGGGCGTGGTGGCTCACGCCTGTAATCTCAGCACTCGGGAGGCTGAGGCATGAGGATCGGTGCGAGTTCGAGACCAGCCTGGGCTACAAAAGTGAGCTCACGGCCAGCCTCAACTGCATAGCGAGACCCTGTCTCAAAAAGACAAAAAAAAAAAAAAAAAAAAAAAAAAAAAAAAAAAAAAAAAAAAAAAAAAAAAAAAAAAAAAAAAAAAAAAAAAAAAAAAAAAAAAAAAAAAAAAAAAAAAAAAAAAAAAAAAAAAAAAAAAAAAAGAAAGTTATGAACTGTAGTAACTATCAATTCACTCACTTTAATAGTATGAACTAAATTTGTGATTATTAATAGAATCTAAAATAATCCAAAACTGTATATAGTAAATAACCCTTATATGGTGATTTTATCCTTGAGAAGAAAACTGTAAATGAGTCAGTGTAAAAATTAAAGTAATAGAAGAGGAAGAAATTAGGAGCAAGCCTGGAGAATAAAGGAAGAGTATGTGGACTTTTAGAAACTTGTGAAGACAAGAGGGAGAGAAGAAATAAAAACAAAAACTGAACAAGAGAACAAAAACAACAAAAAACTAGAAGCAATATTCACACATAAAAACAAGAAACAAAAAAGAGGAAACAAAAAAGTAAGAAAAATAATTCCACCTTAGGGTGCATCTCTGTTCTCACCGGTAGAGAGAACAGGCAAACAGAGCTCAGACCCATGTTGATTTGTCCCACTAGCTAGGTATAGAACTATAGCAGGGTAGTAGATAGTGCCAGGAAGTCTGCATGTGAGCTCTACTGAAGCTCAGGTTGGTTTCTTGCTGTGATGCTGCAGCTTGTTTCTTTCACCTTGAGTTCTGTGTGCCTACCACCAGCTTGAACTCAGCTCTGTGTTGGCTTCAGTTTTGTTCCTTGACCTCCTCTGGACTTAGCCAAGTTCCACCTTACCCCGACCATAGGATCCACTAGATGGAGCTAGCTCATAAGTTCTCCAAATTCCAAACTTAGCCCTGCTCCAAGATGGTGACTGGCCATCACCCTCTCTTGGGCCAATCACCTCCTCTCTAGCCACTGCAGTCTGTTATGTCCATTGTTCCATTTCACTGCCATGTTTCACTGTGGAAACATCTAGGGTCACCAGCAGTGCCCATGCATCTGCAGGTTCAAACCTTTTCTCCCACACTGTGGGTTAGAGCTTAGGGATAAAATGTCACTGGCTATCATCTTCTTTATTGAAGTTTGTCTCTTCACCCTCCGCATGGGCTTCAATTCTTGCTTCAATTCCTTGCTGGGGCCTGGAGACACACTTTCCTCTTTCTTCTTTTCCATGCATTGCTGTTTTCCAACGTATTCCAAAACTCAGAGAGGCTGCTTCTTTCCTGTTCGCTAATCCACCATTTTCATGGAAGTGTGAACTCTCTACAGTGTTCTTGATGTATACTTTTTTGTCTGTTTGTTTGTTTGGTATCTTCTATGCAGAGAGTTTTTGCACATTACTCAGAATTATTTAGAAATAATAATTTTATGTCATTTTAACATTTTATTTTTGATACATTTTCTGTTAAAATGATTTTTACTAATGTGAAAACACAACTGACTGAAAAATTGCTTATAGTCAACCAACTTGCTAAGAAATTAGCTTATTATTTCCACAATTTATCCATATATTCTTTGGATTTTTAACATATATAATTATATCTCTCAATAACAAAAAATATTATTTTTTCCTTACTACATCTTGCATTTGTTTGTTTGCTAGGCACATTTAACTAGCTAGGATTTCCCAATCAATATTCCTTTCTCCATCTACACTAAAATAATCACTAGTACACTTATTTATTTAAATCAATCATCTGCTTTTTACTGGTCTTTACTATTCTATGTATTCTTTTTTTCTTCAGTTTTCTTTTGTAATTACTTATTTTAAAAATAATTCTATTTCTACCTTTATTGACTTTTTCCATTTTTTTTTATTTAGTGACTTTCTTATGTGCCCTGGATTTATCCAAGTTTTATAATTGAATATTTTTACCTCTAACCATATATAGGCCTTATATCATTTAAATACCATTGACATTTTTAGTAACTGAATTTTTTATACTTTAAATTACATATGAAATTTTATTAATGTTGAATAATAAAGTTAGTATTATTTTAAGTTTCCTCCCCTATCGCATTCAGCCTGTATTGTTGGTGATGATAGTCTGCTCAATTTCTCTTGAATTGACTACTTTCCATCTACAGTGTCTCTCCTTCTGTGTCAAAAGTACCTCCTAGTGTTGATTTTTTCAAGTTTACTACTAACAAATTTTCTCTTCATCTTAGTTACTAGCTAATAATGATTTAAAAACACTAGAAAAGATGATTTTGAATGTTCTCACCACAAAACATTATTAATACTTGAGGTGACAGATATGTTAATTACTCTTATTTGATCATCACACTTTTTATGCATATATCAAATTATCACACTGTACCTCATAAATATGTACAATTATTGTATATCAACTAAAATAAAATGAAAACCTACTAGCAACTAAAAAAATAAAGATATGGTATCTTCATTTTGGATTCCATTTTTCACTGGAAATTTTAGATTAGCAGTGATTTGTCTTGTTTTAAAAGTGTATTTGGTACAGGGTTTCAGTACACAGCTTGTGCTCATAGTGATCCTCCTGTTTTCAGCCTCCCCAGCACTGGAATTACAGGCACACACCATCACCTTGCCCAGTCTTGCTGGCATGCAAAGCATGCCCAGAGGCAAGGTCAACAAGGTGTGTGGTGGCAGGGATCAAACCCTGGTCCCTGTGCTTGCCTAAGCAATTACTTTATCCACTGAACTATTTTTCTGGCCTTGCTTTCTTTTTTTAAAGCAATGTTCTTCTGGTTTCTGTTTTTTTCTTTTCAAAGATTATTGTCCATGTACTTTTCTTCTCTTTATGTCTTTCCCCTTATTCCTTTTTTAAAAGATGTTCTCTCTTGTTGTTGGTTTTAGAAGTTACATAGGAGTGATTTTTTTAAACCTCCTTCTTTGGGTTCATGGCAATCCTTGAATATGCAGCTTTATGTTTTCTTCAGTGGAGAAAACTATATGGAACTGAAGTTTTGTCATTGATCATTTCTATCATCTTTCTCTCATTTTTAGTTCTAGGACTCTAATTTTATGTCTATTAGATCTTCTTATGATATTCTTTGTGTATTTTACCCTCTTTTTAAATATTTATTTTACTCCCTGTTGTTTGGTTTAGATATTTCCTTCTAATATATTATTTGGTTTATGAATTGATTCTTCAGTTATGTCTAGTATGCTGTTTCCTCCCTTGAGTTAATTTCTATATATTTATTTTTCTCCAGGTCCAGATCATGAGTAAAATTCTCAATGATAACCTCAAATGTATCATATATAGCTATGCTAAAATCTTTACTTATAAAGTGTTTATTTCTATAGTCTGTTTCCCTTCCCACACTTATTTATTTATTTATTTATTTATTTATTTATTTATTTATCTATCTATTTAGTAGCACCAGGGATTGAAATGAGGACCCTGCGCTTGCCAGGCAAGCACTTGTTCTACTGAGCTATCTCCCTAGCACCCTTCCCACCTTTTATGGATATGTCATATGGATATGACAGCATTTCTCACAGTTTAAAGGAAAATAAAGCCCTTAGTATTAGTGTCATCTATTTTTTAAAATTTCAGAAACTCTTTTCCATCATCCTGGATCAAATAATGCAGGTGGTCATGTACCTGATTATTTTGATTGGGTGCTAAATGTTGTATATAAGATATTATAAGCCGGGTACAGTGGCTCACACCTGTAATCCCAGCACTTGGGAGGCTGTGACAGGAGGATCGATGTGAGTTCAAGACTATCCTGGGCTACCAAAGTGAGCTCAAGGCCAGCCTGAACTGCATTTTGAGACCCTGTCTCAAAAAAAAAAAAAAAAAAAAAAAAAAGACAAATAAGTAAGTAAGTAAATAAATAAATAAATAAAATATTATAAACATAAGGTTAGTCTTACAATGACAGTGCATACTCTTAGTGACCTCTTGCTATGTAGCTATACAAACCAGTAACTCATTCTCATTTGATTCCATTCTCAAAATTTTAGATTATTTAAATCTGGACTTCAGGCTCTTTGGTACATTTTCTGCTTGTGTTTCCTCCTTATTTCTGTGTGGTCTCACTCCTAGAGATCTTCGGGATTTTAACCCACGGCACTGGTGCTTTGCCAGCCCCAGTAGCAGTTCCTCTGTTCCAGCGCAAGTCCTTTTGTCTCCCTGGGGTTACCTGTAAGCACTATTTGCAGTTGCTTAGCTGCTTAGCTGCCTAGTCTTTTGGCCTGGAATAAGCAGCTGCTGCTAGGGAAAACTGGTCCTAAATGTAGCAGCGCTTTTCTGGACACCTGTCCTCTTCATTATTTTGACCCTATAATCCTGTCATGTCTTACTAGCCTCCAGAGCCTTCAAGCAATTTTATTTTTAATATTTTTCACCCCTTCTTATCTGTTTCAGCTGCAGGCTGCAGGTGGTCCAGTCCTCCTTTCTTAAATGTGATATGAAAACTATTTCTTCGAAGTTCATTGCACTAATCTTTTAAATTATGAACCAGCATGCAAATGACCAAATATTCACTTGTCAGATCATCTTTGGTAACTAGCTGTTCATTATTCCACTTTACTAAGTTGCAAAACATCTTGAAAGTTTCTATTTGATCTCTGGTTTTTAAAGTCACTTCCCATTTTGTGAGTTCACTCCTTTATTAGAAGTAAAGCTGTATATATCTTCTCACTTCCACCTGTATAATTTTAGTCATATATCTTAAATCAGCAATATAGGTTTACAACTTTAGGCTATTTTTTAAAAAATACATGTTCTATATAGAGAGAATAGCCACTCATCATTCACTATTCAATGAAACATGCCAAAATAAAACTTTGAAAAAAAACTTCCAAATTTTATTGAAAAAATAAGAATTTTATGGGAGTGTGTATAGAACTTCCCAACAGGCAAATCTGAAAAGAAAGTTAGATATTTGGATAGGACAGTATTTCTCATGGTTTAAAGGAAAATAAAGCCCTCAGTATCAGCATTATCTATTTTTAAAAATTTCAGAAACTCTTTTCTGTCATCCTGGATCAAATAATACAGAAAACAATGGGCACCTGTGGGTGTATTCACTTGCCAACACTTTTGTTACTAAAAATATTCCAATTGTCTCTGAAACAGTGCGCGCCTTTCACCCTTTGGCACCATCAATTTTGTTTCATGTTCAACATAATGCCTTGGGGTCAGGAGAGTTCCCCGTCCAGAAGGCCACAGATTGCAGCAGACATATGGCCCTGCTCGGCTGCACATCTCCCGTGTTCGAGGAAGAGGCTTTTTTGCCTATTACCAGTAAGGCCCTTGGTGCCCTGGCGGCATTAGCATTCATCCCCGTGTGGATCTCCTCTCTGATCTGCCTCGGATGGACTGACTAGCTTTGATTAACACCAAGTCTGGTCCAGTTCTGAGAAACGTGGAAAACGTTCATAGGCCTCAATAGTTTCCTAATCCCCTTATTACAGCTTCCCAGAAAGGAGTCCACTTTATTTCTGGATCACTAACAGTTCCATTTGGAACCGGCCCCAGTTATGGCGGAGAATGCAGGCGCAGATAAAGCCACACCCCAACACGCCTCATGGGGCCCTGGCCCTGTGCACATGGCATGTGGTGAGGCCCTGGGCAGATGTTCCTGGTAGAAGCCTTAGTAACCAGCAGCTGTGCACACAGAAGGCCGTTGAAATTTCCACTGTCTGCTCTGCAGGCCCTTTTAGATTCTAATCTCCAGTTTTCCCTATCTTATAGCTCTCTGGAAATTAGAGAGTCAATTTTAAAAATTGAGTTTGGGAGATTTATCTATACAGGTGTTAAAGGACAACCACTTCTACTGTGCCTGAGATATTTTGGGGGCTGTGGAGTGGCTGGAAAAAAAAAAGAAAAAAATGAAAAAAAAACAAAGAAGAGAATTTTTTTTTTTCCCTTTCCTGAGAGAAAGCTTAAAGCTAGAAGCTAAAGCCGTCCCTTTTCAAAGGGGAAATGCCTGCTTCCTGTCTGGAGCCTGATAGCCCAAGGCTATCTAAGGAGAGGAAAGGTTATTTCCAGCCCTCGTGGACTTCTGCACTTGTATTTCCTGGGAAAATAACGCACCGCTTCAAAAATTTGACAGCTTCCAAATGGCAGATGTTTTCACTTGGCCCTAACTGAAAAGAACTTATCTAAGTGATTTCTTTCTCTCTCTCTCTCTTTTTTTTTTTTTTTTCAGTTTGAATTACCTGGTTTCTTTGGCTAGGATGAGCAGATTAATGGAACTGTTGCCAAATTTGCACTTGATTTTTGTTTCTCTGTGGGCATAATTTTTAACTTAAGCAAAGAATTAGAAGCACATCCCCCAAAGATTCAAGGTTTGCAAGATAAATTTTGGGGCCACAGGAGCCTGTGAAGATTTTGAGATGAAGTAGATCTATTCTCAGCATGAAAAAAGATACTCTCATATAAAAGAGCAGAAGTGTAAGACGTAGACTGTGCGCTTTGGTACAAGTCACAATTTTCCCAGTGTGTGTGGGTATTTTAAGAGCATAAGTATTTGCACAAACATTTTGAAGATACTCACACTTTACTTAGGAAACAGAGCAGGAAGCAGCCTCTCTGCCCCAGTCCTAACCCCCACCATTTCCAAAGGACAGGGGCAGGCTAATGAGGGTGGTCTTCTGGGTTAGCTCCACCCTCCCCATTCAAGCGGCCTGATAGCTTCCCTGCTGACTGCTGCTTTCTTTCAGGGTGGCCACTTTCACAAGCATGCAAAGGTCACCAAGGTTAAGGAGCATGCAATTGTCAAGTTAGGTTAACTGCTCTGGCAATCCACCCCAGACTCAGCGCCTTTGTAGAAGTTGATTTCTTGCTGCAGCTTAGCGATGGGCAGTAGTAGGACACTACTCAGGCTGCCTCATTTAGAGACTGAAACCACAAACAGGGTCCCTGCGGGCAGGCTGTGCAGTGAAGAAGGGTCGGCCTAGAAACAGATGCCTTTACTACTTCCATTAAGTTGGGCAGAATTCAATTCCAGAGATGGTCCGGGGAGTAAAGGACGCTGAGATACATAGACAGGCTGTGATCCCAGGAAGGTCAGGGAAACGGTGAACTCCTCAGCAGGCTCTGCTATAAGCAGAAGAAAAATTGGACTTGGGGGGACTTTTTCCTTCTTCCCAGAACTGAAAAGCTATTTACAAAAACATTTACATACAGATGTTCCCTTTGACTCTCTTTTTAAAAATTGTTTTGTTTGATTTTTAATAGCGTGCAAAGACAAATATGTGTTTTCACTATTACACAGAAGCAAAAAAAAAAAAAAAAAAAAAAAAAAAAAAAAAAAAAAAAAAAAAAAAAAAAAAAAAAAAAAAAAAAAAAAAAAAAAAAAAAAAAAAAAAAAAAAAAAAAAAAAAAAAAAAAAAAAAAAGAAAGAAAAAAAAACCTTGACCTAATAAAGCAGGATGTAAACTAATAGCTGCTGGAGACTTGGGAGAACAGAGAGAACAGGGAGGGGTTGGTAACAGGTGCAAAATTTCAACTAGACAGGAGGAACGAGCTCTCACGTGTTTTACAGTAGAGTGCCTGTAGTTAAAGGCAGAGTATTAAATATTTAAAAATATCTTCACCTCTTTCTAAAAGGACTTGGGAAAGGTAGATAGCTTTTAGAAAGAAGACTGAGAATAATGGGACCATAGCGTGTAGGCCGTGCTGGTCAGGTCCACTGGAGAAGAAATCACTCCGTCCACTTTTAGACCTCAGCTTTCTAATGGCACCAGGTAATTCTGGGAGCATAAAGATAAAGCTGTGCTTTTTGGAAGCGGAAAGTCTCATTATGTTTGAGGTGAGTCAGGAAAGGAAGTGAGGGGGAAGCATCTATTTTTGGGCTCTGCACACAGCTGAGGAGGCCTACATGCCTGCCAGAGAGACGCAGCTGCAGCGGCTGTCCGTCCACCTGCATACCCAGCCGGTGCCGGCTGAGTCCCTAGCTACATTTCTGGTTCTCTTTTCCAAAAGTTACGAGAAGCTGAACCAATTTGCCTGCATTTCCTAGAGTGTTAAGTAGCCCTTGTATGATTCAGATGCATAAAATATTCCAGGTAAGAAAACCACTCATCACATAAAGGAAACTTCATCTAGATTGCCAGGTTTGACTTCCCAGCATTAAACCTCATGTTACAAGTAGCAAAATATCTAGGATTTCCCTCTAATCCTATTTACCCAGTGATGGTGGTCCTTTGGCCATGTGTAATCACATTGTAGCTGAATACTTTTGAAATATGCAACAAGGACAGTTGCCAGCTACAGTAAACACTGGATTAAAGTGATATTACCAAGCACTATTTTATGAGTTCACTTAAAATGGTAACCGGGCAACCAGCTTGCTTTTGTCCAAATGGATTGCACAGCCGGAATTTGCATTCAGAATTAATTTCTAAATAGATTTCTTAAAAGCAAAGGATGCTTCCAAGTAAATATTTAAATGGTCCATATCAGAAAATGTTCAGAGAGAACACCTCCACCCCAACACCTAAAAGAGCTATGTTGTTCTGGGGAAAAAAAAAAAAAAATCTTGCTAGAATTTGTGCAATTAAACAATTTATAGTGAAACAAGGGTTGTGGTTACTCTAATTTTATATACTGGGAGACTCTGTATACTAAAAGTTAAAGGAGGTAAACTGAATTATATAGATAAATTAGGGAGAAATAGGAACTTAGTCTTTGGACCAGTTGGGATAGACAGAGTACAGGGTCTTCATGTAGACCCTGTATAGTTTATTCACCACTGGTTAATAATGCCTTTATCTGAGCCTGGTTCATGGTGGTCATGGAAATATTAGAGTAAGCAAAACAAATGCAAGCCTGGCCCCTAGAGAAGTGCGGCATTCTCTGGGAGTTCATCTTGCTAGGCTGTGGTATCAGGTAGCTCACCAGAAAAGGTGACCTTAAAACTGAATCCTAAAAAGAAATGTCACAATTGTAAGAAAGTACTTGAAGAAGAATATAGCATGAGAGATAATTCTTGTATATTCTACATTTTGTGCAAAATGGTCCTAAATCAGAGCATGCACCTCAGGGAAAGTTAAAGAAGTCACAATGTAGAAAATAGTGGAAAAGATATAGCATGGCAGAAAGAAGTGGGCAATAGGTAAATGAGAGGAACAGCATTAAATGCTTGCTACAGAGACTTAAAACTTGTGTAACTGAAATAACAAGTAGGTAATATAGATGCACACTTATGTACTATATATACATTGTATATATACACATATGTACATTTATGTATATAATGTCATATATATATATATATATATATATATATATATATATATATATCTTTCTTTTTTAAATTTTTTTTGTCTTTTTGAGACAGAGTCTCACTATGCAGTTGAGGCTGGCCTTGAGCTCACTTTTGTAGCCCAGGCTGGTCTCGAACTCACACCAATCCTCCTGCCTCAGCCTCCCAAGTGCTGGGATTACAGGCGTGAGCCACCATGCCCAGCATAGATAACTTTCTTATAACTGCATTTTGGATGCTTCCGATATCACCATATAGAGTGAGTCAGCGTGAAAATTCTAAACATTTACTGCTTTAAAAAAACTGATGAAAATTATTAGTACAGTCACCTCAGCCTTGATATATATATATATATATATATATATATATATATATATATATGTATATATATATATATGCATGATTCTTCCCCCATCCTTCTTTCCTATCTTTTCTCCTTTCTTTCATCTTCACTGTTTAGTCCTTGAGTCCAGTTCCTTTCCATTTTGCTATATCTATTACACCTTTCAGGTTTTATTTATTCTTTCAGGTTCTTACACTAGGGAGACAATATGATATTTGCACATTTGCGTCTGATATCTAATGTCTTATCAATTATTATTATATTTAAAGTAAATTAAATATAATAAATTTTATAAATTTAAAATAAATTTTAGAAAAATATAAGAAAAAAGAAACAAATCTTAGTGAAAGCAACCATTAATATTCAATTATTTGTCCATTCTCTCATAGCTATTTCTGTTAATCTGAGCAACAGAGCTGATGATAAAAATAGGTAATATAACAATCATTGCTAATTTGGTATTCTTGCTTTGAAAATCTATAACCTATCTATTATTATATGTTACCCTGTTTCTGCTATTTGTTTTTGTTTTTGTTTTCACTTTTCAGAATAAAATACAATTAAATTTAAAGAAAAGTGCACAGTAAAGTTTTATAGCAGATATAGAAAGAAAGCACAACTTAAAACTTAAATGAGTGTTCTATTACAATCCCAGAACAAGCTTTCACTAGAGATAAATCTATGTTGGAAGTGTGATGGGTATGAGCAAATGAGAAATATTTCCTGGGTGGCTACTCTGCTTCTATCATACTAAGCTAGTCAACTGGGGATACCAAAAGCAATATATTTGTTAAATAGCGCAGTGAAAGACATGAACCTCTTTCCTAACCTGGGTTGTAGTGATGAACTCAGAAATCCTAAAGTGGCCAGGAACATTAAATGGCATGATGAGCTAGCACAATCAGAATCCAGAACAGGTTAGTGGTTTAGAATAATCAGGTCATAGGAGATAAAGGAGCAGATGTCAGCACTGGGCTTTCCAGTAGGGGTGGAAAGTTGAAATAGAATGGGAAGTAGAATCCATGTTATGGGGAGAACCCATAAATAGAAGAGAGAAACTGCCCAGGGCAGAAGTCCCATAGACAAGCACCATATGAGTGAAGAATTCTGTAGGTCATACAGATTTGAAATGCTCACCCTACACCCTGAGTGCCTTCCCTGCACCAAGAAATAAGTATGACCTGAACTAGAAGCTACTGGGTTCCTGTATTTAAGGAGAAAAATTTGCTTGAGGTGCCTAAATATGAAAACCATGGAACTGTTTGAAGCATACATATACAAGAGGGCTTTTAAGACAGCAAGTTCCTGGAAGTGGGCACTTAGCACCAGAGCTTAATTTTTAATATGGCACAATTTCAGTGAAAAGATCCTCTACAACTGCTTCTGCTGAGAAGGAGTAAAGATACTTCGAAATAATTCTGAGGATTCTAATTGATAGCTTTTGCTCGTTTGCTTTTTGTAATAGTGAACAATTTTGATTCCATGCCTTGTCTGTTTCTAAGTAAGTAGCTTTTGTGTGAAAGTATGGAATCTAGTCTTTGAGGCACTTGCAATACACCTTCAGTTTCCAGGGGCCAGACATAGGTGCATCTAGGCAAATTTTTCTCCATAGCTCCAAGATACTGGTGGCAAAAAGCTGTCCTGATATCTCAGGCAGTGGGGATCATTACCAGACATGGGCCCTCTTAGAATCATAGTGCTTGGGGCAAGTGCATCTCACAGGGCACAGGGGTAATTTGTGTTTATTAAGTAGTTCAAAGATAAAAATAAGAGACATATATATATATATATATATATATATATATATATATATAGAGAGAGAGAGAGAGAGAGAGAGAGAGAGAGAATGAGGACCAAGTAGTTATTGGGCGGAGAGGTGGCAGCCTTTCCTTACTCTGGTCTCCACTTTCCTTCTGGCAGCCAGGCTCTCAGGCAACCTTCCACCACTGTGGCTTTGGCTGCATCTTTGGCCCTTTTCCCTCTGTACCTAGATTTGAATTCAGCAACAGATACACTTCATTGACCTCCATTCAGTAAGAATGGTTACTGTTCAGAGAACTCCTTGATGGTGTCAGGCACTGGGCTGGGAGTGCTCATGGATAGGACATCACCAGGTGAGGGCAGAAGTGCTCGAGCCACGGCGAGGATGCATAGGTAACTTGTGCAAAGTCATGCACAAGGGAAGTGGCAAAGCTAGAGTTCAGGTTTTGTTCACTTTGATTCTAATGTCCTTGCTCTTTCTCTTCTTTCTGTTTCCTTATCGATTCCCCTGGAGGTTGGATTAATAGTGAAGAATGGTGTGAAATTTTGCAAGTGCATTCATGTAAGTCAGTTGTCAGTACTTAACAGGGGAGAAAATTGCAGAACCTATTCGTGGACAAGACTGGCAGCATTAAATGGTAAGTGGAAGGTTTGAGGATCGCAAAATCCCTTGTTTACCCCTCCCCCACATGAATCATCCCAGTCATGCAAAATCTACAGTTTTCCAATGGTTCAGATGTCATTTTCTACTGATTTGAAAGGTCAGCAGATAGAAATGCTCTGTCCTCCCAATGACATTGGTTAAGTCTGAGCTCTCCATGGGGACCGGTGAATGTCTTGTGTAATAGAGAGATTATACAACTCCTCTGAGTCTTACTGTACTTCTTTTTCCCTTTTTTATATAGAGTACAAAATAGCATTAAAACAGAAAAATTACAAATGATACTAAATTTCACTAAACAAAATAATAATTTATAGTAGTTCTTGTAATACATATTGTTGTCTTCAAATTAGTTGTTCATATTACCAGATATATGAGAAGAAGAATGAAAAATGTGAGAAATTAAGAAGAGAAAAGGGGAAAAGAATTGAAAACGGGAGATAAAACAAATTAAGCAGTAACTGCTGCTTTCCAAAGACCAGCAGAAATCTACAGTACAACTGTGGAAACCATACATAAATAAGTCTCTTTCGCCCACTCCCTCTCTGGTCCTCCTTATCGCAGTAATTCCTTCCTTTTGAACAGCTTCATTGCCTTTTGTCACCATCTATTGTACCCTTCAGAGTTTTTTTTTTTTTTTTTTTTTTCAGGTTCTCACACTAAGGAGACAATACAATGTTCACATATGCAGGCCTGATTTATTTCCCTTATATGGTCTCTAGTTGCATGCAGTTACTCATTTTATAACACATAAAATGTTTCTATGTCACATTTCTGTTGTAGAAATGAAAGTAGAAGTATTTAAAATATTATGGAATTATTGTTTAAAGCTAGTGAGAAAGAAAAATGAATGCCAACAATATTTTGACCACCAACATAAACTCCTTCTGATATTCATAGTTGAAATTAATTTTAATTGATTTTCCATGCATGTTAAAAATGTTTAAAATAAAACATTTTTTTTCACAGAGGCCTTGAAGTTTGGAGGGCTTATTTTATTTGATGTGCTATGTTCATATCTTTAAAACTTCTAGACAGAGTAAATATTAACCAATATATGACTGCTATCTGGTGGCATCGGATTTTTATCTTTAATGATATAAAATAGTCAGCAGAGGGACAGATGTAAAGATGCACTGAAGTGGAAATCCACTGTTTTCCATGCTTTACAAGGAAGGAAAGAAAATAAGATTGTCCAGCCGGTGACCAATGTGTTATTCAAGACAGAATTAACTCAGTAGACTCTATCCACTGCACCAGACAGCAGTGCTTGCTCTGTGGGCAGAAGGCTGCCAAATCTACCCTCTCCCATTCTCCAGTCATTTAATGAATCTCATAAAAGCTAACATCCCAATTTAGCCATCGCCTCCCTTATGCTTTGCTAAGACAACAGGTCTTGCAATAAAATAATTATGCAGAAGGACTCAGAGCAAAGGTATAGCCTGTGTATGATTTTAATAAAAACATGTTTTACTTTATGAGGGGGCAAACATCTAGTGATTGCCTAAAAATATGATGCAGAAAAAAATATGCACACCAGTCACGTCAAATACGGAATCATGTTGTTATAGCAATTCCCCACCATTGCCTTCCATCAGTTATGTTTAAGGTGAAGTTTATGACGGAAGCAAAGACAGAGCATGCATCACAAGAAGACGTTCACATTTCCAAGAGGCTCTGTTAGATCAGTGGCAGAGATAGTTGGCAAATGTGCCATTAATCTTGTTTGGGAGCTTACGTATATTGAGAAACGCCCGAGACATTAGTGAAGGTGTATCATGGGCTATATCTGGGGTGTTTCTACAGATGGGTGCATTGTGAGGGTACTAAGTTCATCAGTGGAATAAGGTGTTGACAAAAGCCTCTTTCTATAGCCTTATCGGGAGGTGATGGAAAAAGGAAATGAAGCCTGGTTGGCGAGACTGAGTCAGAGTGTTGGGAACTATACGTTGCCCCAGGCTGATTTTCTGCCACTCTCTTTGCTCTACCTTCCGGCTGCCATGATCAGCTCTCTTCCACTGAGATGTTTCTGGCTTGGAGCCAAGTGGCCATGGATGGAACCTCTGAAGTTATGAGTTGCAATGAAACCTTTTCTTTAAATGGTATATCCGGTATTTTGTCATCACAATGGAAAAATGACTAATATAGAACAGAAACAGTATGGTGAAACTTGTGCAAATGAAATTTTGTTGTTTTTTTTCATCGCACTCACTGCTTTCATGGGTAAAGATACCTATCCATTTAATCACAGTGTAGAGATCTTTTTTTTGGCCTGAAGTTATCACAGAATAGTAACAAAGCCTAAGAAGAATCCTGGAGACATTTAAATGTTTGTAGTTCCTGACCAAACCAAAAATTCTAATTGCTTCAAATTAGTATTAAGAAATTGAAACAAAATGAGGCATACAATCACTTGGCCATGTTTATCTCCTTATAAAAAAATGAAGACTACAATTTGTGAGGCCACTGAATCCAGAGAATGTTTTGAGAATGAATTTCTGATTCCCATAAAAAAACAGAACCATGCTTCTAGCTGCTTAGAATTTTGAAGACTAATTTCTGAGTCCATGTGTGTACATGTGTATAACAGTACTTGACACATTAGACCTACCTTACAATCAACATTGTGTCTGTGTACTACTAATAAAAGGCTGGCGAGATGCCTCACTTCACTGAAAATTCTACTTCAATGCACAGACTTAATGGCTCATATTACAGACAGAGAAACAAAATTGATTACCTTTCTGTTCCGACATCACTACATCCTTCTAGTCCCCAAACAATCTCCCTGCATGTCCTCTTCTCTTTCTGACTTACTAAGACCACAGTTAACTTTGCCATCCCCATGCCGGACCTCTGCTATATGCTCATTGCATTTTGTACCTTTTCAGCACTAAACTCAAATGAAGTTATGTAAATATCTCTGCAGTTAATTAATATTTGTCTATTCACACTGTAGAAGACTACCATGGTAGAGCTGTTATCTTCTAACTTGTTACATTGTTGCTTGCTATATTAGGCAGCAACAATTCTGATACATGGTAGGGAAATAGAAAATATTTCTCGAATAGCAATGTGTCGAAAGTGTTTTCTCCCTGTGTCCACTGTGGAATATTCACAGATAAATTAGAAAGGTTTGTTTTTTGAAGGCTTGCATACAAGAGCAGAATGTCAACTATATTCTAGAGAAAATGCAGGTGTGAAAAAAGCACTATTGTATAGAAGGGGATTAATTCTGGCTAATAATGAAGATGAACGATTCTATTTTATAAACTGGAGTAGGATCTGTAGACAGTGTGCAATCCACAGACTTATCGATAGCTAATGCAGACCACCTGGGTTTTTCCCTGTTCCGTCTTAAACTAGTACTTTATATTTTAAAAGAAGGGTTGCATAAATGGTAGCACATAATGGAACAGGCATAGTAACTAGCTGAGCATGGCTCCTACCTCCTTGTGATGTTGTCCACCAAATCCCATTCAAGTGTGAACACTAATTAATAGATAATGTTAAGTTATTTCCTTGTTGAATGTTCTTATCTACAGTTGAACATTTCAAATGAATGGACCATCTCTTATTTAACTGAAAAACCTAGCAGAATATAATACTCTATGAAAATAAAGTTGTAGTAAATACACACTCTCATGTGCCACTAGAACAGAGAAAGTTGATATTTCATTTCCAAGGAAATTAATCTTAATGTGTTTATGTTCTGCTCCAAAAAATGCCATTTTGGTATCATATTTATATTCCTAAATATTTACAGATGAGATGTTTGTTGAAGTTTTTATCACAATAGTAACAAAATTAAAATAACTATAATTTAGAAAACAGAATTGGTTAAATTATGGAAATTATGAAGCTATGAAAACCATGAATGTGAAAAGTGTTTTTGCATTTTTTAAATCAAATAAAATGTTAGGTGAAATTATAATACGGGTATAATATACAAGTTAAGCCGTCTTCGTTTAAATGGTTCAGGAAATGGAATGTTTTTTACATCCACTATCTAACCAATGAATAGTTCACAAACTAATATGGGATTTGTTTCATAGACTGTTAAAGTCCTGTAGGGGACATGGGAATATAATCTTGTCTTCAAATGCATAGATGATATTAATAGTGCTTTATTACTTTGTAAGGGGATTAGAGTTCATTTGTTTGTTTCTTCTACTCTTTGATGGTTTAAAAGTTTTAAAAATAAAGGGTTGAGGACATAGCTCAGTGGAATAAGTGCTTACCTGGCAAGCACAAGGTCCTGAGTTCAATCCCAGGTACTGCAAATAAAATAAAATAAAATAAAGTAAAATAAAATCAATTTTAAAAATGAAAATGTACTAACCTTTTCATCACAGAAAGAAGTTATTGTAGTCAAGAAGTACAATATTCTGTTTTTATTTTCAAATTGCAGCTCTGCCCTAAATGCAATATTTTCACCTTCTCTGAATGATCATTCTGCCCAGGCTTCATACAGCACAAATGGAGAGCTGGGCAGGGCTCCCATGAGCTAAGCCTGAACATTCTCCCTCCCAGCTGCACTAACATAGAATGTGTGCCAATATCATGTTCAAATAGATATGACAAGGACTATATAAAATTTTATTTATGAAAATTTGAAAGAGTGCATTGTAAAGGCAAATCGTTCTCTAGGTGAGTATCTCACAGAAGTAGCTCACACAAATATTTGGTTAAGCGGGTGCTATTGAAATTTACAAGTGGCAAATAAGACGTATCCTTTCCCAACATCAATAGTGGTGCTTCTATGTGCTTTTGCCTAGAAAAAATAAATTTTCTTTCATAAGAGTCTCATTAAGCAACCCCCAAATCACCATCTTTGAGTTTTCTCTTTGATGGAAACAGTCAATAACGCCCAGCTACTTGGGCTAGATTTGCAAGGATTGTTACAATTTTGCTTAAACACATCTCCTTTGGAGGCTGTTGCTTTGGTCGCCTCGTATTTATGTAGAAACTTACCTTAAATGGATGCATGTTTTTTGCCAAGATATTTTTAGAGAGCTTTTATATTATGCTATACCTGGAAAATTAATATTTGTTATAAGTAGATAAAATTAGAATAAGGATTCCTCTAAGATCAGGAAAAACACAAATATGTCCACTATTAACCCTCCTGTTAAATATAGTCCTTGAAATATTAGGAAGAATAATCGAGCAAGAGGAAGAAATAAAGAGGATACATACAGAAAAGGAATAAGTCAAGGTATTTGTCATGGTTTATGTCTAGTTGTCCCCCCAAAGCCTCATGCAATCATGGGGCATGGCTTCTATAGATTGAGACTTGACTCATGATCTCTGGGATTGTGTTTTAGTACTGATGGGATTGTCAGTCTGAGTAAGGCTGAGACTATGGGTGTGGTCTAGGTCAGATATCCTAAGGCAGAAAGCCTGAATGTAATATAAAGACCGACAGAGAGACAGACTTGAGCTGTTGCTGCTGCTCTGCTGCCCTGATTGATTGGCTGCTTCTGCCACCATTTTGTTGCTGTTCCACTGCCATGAACTGGATTCTCTCTGTTCTGTTCCTCCCAGCCTTGGGCCAGCCAAATATGGACTGAAACCTCCAGTAACTGTGAGCTAAACAAACTTTTCCTTCCTTCATTTTGAGTGTTGGGTATTTGTCTCAGCAACGAGTGAAAAATAACTAAGACAGTATCATTTTCAGATAATATGATCTACATACAAAACCTGAAAAAACTACTAAGATATCTAGAAATAATAGCCGCATTCATCAGTGAAACAGGATACAAAATCAGCACAACTCAACCACAAGACTGTATACTGACAATGAACTCAACTGAGAAAGAAATTAGGAGAACAATTGTATTCACAATACCATCAAATGTGGAATACTTAAGGAATCAACATGACCCAGGAAGTGAAAGACTTCTACAACGAAAATTACATCACCCTTTAAAAGGCAATGGAAGAAGAAATCAGAAAATGGAAAGATATCCTCTGTTCTAGGATAGAAAGAGCAAACATAGTCAGAATGGTAATACTTCTGAAATTACTCTACAGATTCAATACAATCTCAATGAAAATACCAACAACAGTTCTCACAGACCTAAAGAAAACAGTTCTACAATGCATATGAGACTAGCAGCCACTCAGAAAAGCAAAAGCAATCCTGGACACCAAGCACAAAACAAGAGCCATCACAATCCTAACTGGTAGCTATTCTACAAAACAAGTGATAAAAATAGCATGGCACTGGTACGAAAATAAGTGGTGGATCAGTGGAAGAGAAGAGGATACAGAAACAACCCCAGGCACATTCAGGTATTTCATCACTGACAAAGGGGCTAACAGCATGCCCTGCAAGGAAGATAGCTTCTTAATAAATGGTGTTGGAAAAATCGGATATCCAATATGCAGACCATACAGCCTAGACCCATATATCTCACCATGTACTAAATGAAAATCAAAATGTACAAGGCTCTAAATGTCAAAACATGAACAATTTACTGAAAGACAAAATAGGTAAAACTCTTGAAGGTGTAGGTGTAGGTAAGCACTTTCTACACAGAATCTCTGACAGAAGAAGTAGAACTGAGAATCAACAAATGGGATCATATCAAATTCAAAAGCTTCTGCAAAACAAAAGAAACAATAGTATGAAGGGAAAATCTGTGAAATAAAAAAATTGCCAGCATTACTTGCAGAGAGAACTAACATTTAACATACACTAGTACCACAGTTCATGAATTTAATTCTTTCCATTCTTTCAATTATTCTGGTCACAAACTAAATTGAATGAGAGCAAAATTAAATTTATCCATAAGGTCAACATTGAGCCTAACTATTGAATACTTCAATTCATAAATGCTTGCTTGCAAACAATTCAATTCACCAGTGAAAGCAGTCACTAAAATTTTGCTTCCACTCACAAACTCCACACTGGGTGACAAACACAACCACGGCATCTTCCCCACATAAACACAAACACAACCATCTTCTATAACATTGTGAAACAAATTCAGTTCAAGAACTGAGATACTACTGTATACAAAGACCTCAACACTTTAGTACCTCCAAACTAAAAGACCCAATAAAAAAGTGGGGTGCTGAAATGGGTAGATACTTCCAGAAGAAGTACAAAGTGGGCAACAAATACATGACAAAAAAAATCAACACTGTAGATGTTAAAGAACTAAGACAACTCTGAGCTAATGTCTTAGTCCAGAAACAATGATGTTGCGGCCCATGAGTCCTAGGTCTAGCTCTGCTTGTGCTTCTCTGCAACATAGAAAGAGGAAGAAGTACCAGTGACCAGTGACCAGTGCCAAATAAAAACTCTATTGCAGGTATTGTGAGAGGAAGAGGCACAAAGTCAATCCAGAGTAGCGGTGCCTAGTGCTGGGTAACCTCTGGATGACGCTCAAAGGTACTGTTTAGTTACTCCTATTTGGAGAATTACTACTTGATTAGCTATTCAATTGTTGCTTGAGGGACAGGTTTTACGAACTAATATTGAAGGAGGGAAATAACCTACTTAAGAGCAGCTTGGCTGGGACAGTGGAAGCATCAGTCAACTTACAGGTTGTCAGCTCAATGTTTTGTAGGCTCAGCTCCGCTGCTCACTTGAGTGCAGAGGCTATTTCCTTTCTATGTTTTAAAAGGTCCTGGATTTCTAGAATAACCATACCCAAGGGTCCCTACTGCACTGAAAATGACTATCATGAAGAAATCAAATAATAACAAAGGCTGGTAAGGGTGCAGGGAAAAAGTTCTTCACTGTTGGTGGGAATGTAAACTAGTACAATTGTATGGAAATCAATACAGCAATTCCCCAAAAAACTAAGACTGGAAATTCCATTGGGTATTTCACTTCTAGGCATCGTCCTGAAAGAGTTAAAGCATCATGTTAGAGTGACCCATGCATGCCAATATTTACAGCAGTGCAATTTATAATAGCTAAATTATGGAAATGGCCCACCTGCTTTGGAACATATTAATGGTCCAATTAATGGATGAATAAAATGAAAAAAAAAGAAATAAACATGTGTTATATACATGTACTAGTTTCCCACAAGGAAGGTAAACATCATATACTACACACATGTATTGTAGTAATATAAAAAATAAAGAAGTATTGGCTCCCATCAAAATGTTGATCTTTAATAAACAATTATAAAATTGATCCATTAGTAAGTAAATGGATATATCTTGAGTCCATAATGTTGAGAGAAATAAATCAGACACACAAGCTGAAACATGCGTGGTTTCTTTCATATCAGAAACCCAAAATGTAAGTCTTCTTTAAAATAAAAGATAGATAAGGTACAAGAGATGGAAGGAAAAGAAGTGAAAAGGCAGAATGAAAGAATTGAAAATGTGGGGACAGAGCTTTGGGGGATGGGAAGGGGACCAAGGGGTAAAAAGAGCAGAGACTGGAGGGAGGGGAAGGGATGAGAAAAGAGATGAGAAAAGAATTGAAGTGTGTTGTGTGTGTGTGTGTGCGTGTGTGTGTGTGTGTGTGTGTGTGTATCAATGTCCCACACTTTGATAAACAGTCATCATGTACTGCAAACATGTACTTATGAAAATAAGATTTGTCACAAAGGACCACTGCCAAAATGGGGCTGGGAGGTATTACTCACCACAGCACTGCATCCCCTGAAGCACTGGGTCAACTGTCTCTGTGAAAAAGGAAAACGGGGTAGTGTGACAAGGGTGGTGGAGACGCAGTTGCACTAACCCAAGACCTACTCCTAGAGCTCCTTAGAAAGCTTGAGAGATGATTAAAGGGGATGGGCTTCCTTGATGACTGGATACTCCATAACGCCACGCCTCTGGTGAGCCCCATCCTCTGTGCTTCCAGTGGAGTGTATCCTCCATCTTGGTAACTGCTGCTCTGGAGTGATGCTACGCTCATATGAGGTTGCTCTCGTCCTCTTGCTCTCTCTTTCTCTCTTTGTCTTCCCCTTATAAAGAGGCTCTGACATCTCTCGGGGCCTCTGCTTTAGCGCCTACACCCTATATGTCAGCTCACTCCACATGCTGAAGAGAAAGATTGGCGTTCAGTATAGTTAGAGCTCTCTTCTACATTTTTCTTCCGTGTCTTTATGAATTCTTCAAATTTTTAGTTTTTCTAGAGGAAAAACTCCATATTCAAATTGAGCCAGGTGCTTCGCTTGCCACTGAGCACAGCATATTTTCGAGGCACTAAATAAATAATAAATAATGCCAAGTCTTACTCTGCCACACTTATGTGCTGATAATTTAGTATCTGCATGGGTACCAGATGATGTCATTCCTGCAAGCTTTAAGACTTTCTTTATTACAGCCATGCTAGCATTATTTTTAGCACAGCAGGTGTCAAAAAGGTTTATTTTGAAAGAAAGAAAACATAAAAATGAATTATTTATGTGAGTTAAATCAAAATGTACTTGATATAAATGTTTAATCAGTTTTCACCAACTTCTTTCCATATGCTCTGCCCTACTCGATGGTGTAGTTCTAATGGAATTACTAAATATATCTTATTAGCTCAGCACACAGCATTATGCAATGGTACTTACACCAGAGGAATTTTTCAACTTATATTAAACAGGTCAACTCTTAGAAAATATCTGTAGAATGCTCACTGTTTTGACAGAAAATTATTATTCAATGGGCATAGAAAAATTCAGTAAGTTTGACACTTAAAATGTGCTACGTTGACCATATTTAAAGTTTCTCATTCCTTAAAAAAGATGAGAAGATTAGAAAATAGCTTTAATTTTGCCTATAATTGCAAATGTTTTTTTCTCTGCTTTCCTAAGTAATCAGCAGATTTGCTTTACTCCTGGAATGTAAATGTTACAGAATTAAAATAAGGATTTGAAGAAAGATTATACTATGAGTGCAGAACACTTTCTGTATTTTAGAAAAAATTGAAAACTAAAGGCAAAACCAGCACTGGTAGTCTCTGCCAGTTCCCCACTGACCTTCAATTGGTCCCCATATTTCTATGTTTTAAATTTGCCCCTCAAAAATTGGTAAAGTCCAACTCTTTGTTTTTATTATATGCCACTTCTGTGAAATTAATGTTTGAAAAAAAAGACGTACTACTTTTGTATGTGGACACTTCAGCCATCACAATCTTGTAGTATTAAGTGTCAGACATTGACTTTGTGAGAGGATTTGGGAACTTCACCTGAGCTATGTTAGTAATCATCATTATAAGATTAGTGAATATTGATTAAGGACTTTCGCTAGGTCAGGGAATTGGGAAGCGTTCCCTTTGCGCTGCACATTTGTTTTCTCCACATAGCCGTGTGAGACAGGTAACAGCAGCCCTATTTTCAGCAGAAGTGTAAGAACAGTAAAACAGGATCAATTTGTCTTCACCAGGAGATAGCAAGAAGATACATTAGAAAGAACAAACGAATTTAAGAGACTGAAGACTGCTATTTTGGTTTGAAAAGAAGTGGTGTTGAAGGTAGGTAGAAAAGAATAAGGCATGTGCTAATTGAAAGGTCAGAAATAAATTGGTTACTGGGAGGACCAGGTCAAGTGACCTGGTGATGGGGGCTTCTTCAGGGTTAGGCAAATGCTCCATGTAATTCTCCTGGCAATTTGTGGGGAGTGTGGGTGCCATCACAGAGAGAACACCTCCCTTTCTTCTGGGATTGCTGTGTGTAAGGGTGGAGCAAACCTGGGAAGGTCAGGAGTGACGAGAGTCTAATGGGAAGAGGGCAAAAAGGAGGAGGCCAAGGTGAGGAGAGAAAGAAAGAGAATGTGAGGCAGTGCCTGCCTGCGCATGCTGTGTGTGTGTGTGTGTGTGTGAGAGAGAGAGAGAGAGAGAGAGACAGAGACAGAGACAGACAGAGGGAGAGGGAGAGAGACAGAGACAGAGACAGAGACAGAGAAAGACAGACAGACAGACAAACAGATAGGCCGGCAGGCAGGCAGGCAGGCAAGCAAGCAGGCAAGCAGGCTGGCAGGCAAGCAGACAGACAGACAGACAGACAGACAGACAGACAGACAGGGAGAGAGAGAGAGAAAGAGGAGAGAGACTGGGACCCAATTTTAGTCCTTGGCTATCGATAGACTTGCAGCTTTCTGAGATATCAGCCACTGCTATCTTTCTTCTCTTTTCCCAATTATTATTATTAATTTTTTTTGGTACTGGGAATTGAACTCCAAACTTTATGCTTGCCAGGCCTTTCTGTCCCTGAACCATATTCCTGGCCTTCTTAATTACTTTTAAAATCAGAATTTGTGGTTTGGCTAATAAATAATGCCAAACATTACTTTTCCACACGTATGTGCTGATAATTTAATATCTGCATGGGTGCCAGATGATGTCATTCCTGCAAGCTTTAAGACTTTATTAGAGCCATGCTAGCATTATTTCTATTTCTATTATTAAACAGTAAAGAAATTTGCGAAGAATTTTTTACTACCATTTTACAGATGAAAAAAACTGAACCTCTGAAACATTTCTTTAAATCTTTTGGTCTGATGTCTGGCTTCTTTAGACCTTTTACTGAAATTTTTTTCAGTCACAGTAATTTATATATGAACCATTCAGTATTAATTGCCACTGTAATTTTTTCTAATTACTCTAATAAGTATATTAGGTTAGATAGTAAATAAGATGAAAGCATAGCCTCAGAATTATCTCTAGAAGTTATTTTTGTTGTTGTTCACTGTCCTAACTCACATAGAATTCCACCTGAAAAACGGTTTGTATTCACAATTTCTTCATCTTATGGTTTGTAGAACATTTGTAAATGAGATGTGAATATTTATAGGCTCTTGTGACATTACCACTGCATTTAGAAGCTTTTATACCAAATTATAGATTCATGTAAAGGTTATAAATTAGAAGCTTTACAGAAAATGTCTAAATATTTATGAATTTAACTACATTTAGGAATAAATTTGCAAATTTTACATTTGCTATTTTTCACATTTATGAGCAAATATGAGTTTTCTAATAATCTATCAAAATGAGTCGGCACTCAGAAAAGCGCCAACCCCAGCAGGAAATGGAACCCTTTGCTCTGGGCTTGTCTCTCGCTGGCTCTCTTTCACGCTTTCCTCTTCTTTCCCTTCCATTCCTTTCCCCACCAGAAATAAAATAGGCAAAATTCATCAAAGAGACTTTAGTACTTCTAACCCTCGCTGGTATTTGTGAGTTGTCAATCATTTTATCTCTTTATTTTTAACACGCTAATCTATCACCCTTCAGCCATCAGCATAGAGAGAGAAAAAGAAAATTATCCTCTGAAGTTTTTAAAACATCATGACCAGGCTACAGTGACGCTCCTCTCCCAGGAACACGCATGGGATGTGTAGATCCGGGGGAAGCCACTTGTTTTTCCGGTCACTCCCCTGGGAATTGGCCACAAGGAATAGCTTTAAGCTTTTCTGCTTCCGCGTACTTCCTGTGGGGCATAAGGGGAGAGAGAGGAGAATCCTAACCTCTGGTCCAAAGACTCCACCTGCGGACCCCCACGTGGCACTACAGTACCCAGAGCCCACGCTGCTGGGTAGCAGTGACTGAGCCCCGACTCCTGCATCATCTGGCCCGGCTACCGCATGGCTGCCCCATCCAGGAGTCTCGCCATACCCACAATGTGGTTATCCCAATAACCAAACCACTCCTGAGTTTTCAGCTCATAAGCACCCTACTCTTGGCAACCTATCTTCAAATCCACTTACACTAAAACATTTGTTTGACTTCACTGGACTTATAGTTCTTAAAAACGGCTATTCCATCCCTCTGCCAATGTGTCGCATTGAGTTCCCCCTCACACAGCCGAGAGCGTGTGTTCCGTCTTTATACTCATCTGCGTGAAACACGCTCTTTTCTCCGTTAGACCACATTCCAGTCTTGGATAAGTCTGAGTACAGAGCTGCTGAACCTCAGCGGACACCGATGTACCATAATGGTGACCTTGGCTGGAGAAGCAAGAGTACTCAGCAGTGCTGCCTCACATCCGGGCTTGGAAAAGTGAACTCCTTCCCTTGGCACACTGGATCAGTTGAGGTCATTCAGGCATAGGCCGCTGTGATGACGTCCAACAGGGCTGGATCTGGGGTGAGCTTGGGGTTCAATGGTTGCGGATTCGATAAAAGAAGGGGCTTCACGTGGCTTCTTATTCACTCCACAGAGGGCCCAGAACTTTGCTGCGCGTTCCCGCTCTTCTGATGTGATGAGCTGCAGACAGAAAGCCTGGGGTTCTTCCATCACTTTCGCATCCTCGAGAGAGTGTGGCCTTCCCTGCAGCTTTGCACTCAGGGGTGGGTGGATCCACCGGTGCACTGGCACCCACAAGGTTCTGTCACCTTCAGAACACTTGAGAAATGGGGAGAACAATCTAGATTGAAACCATAGTAGTTTAAAAGTCTCTTCTTTCATCATAGGTACAGAAAAGCTTGGGAGACACTGTGAAATAGACTCTGTAATGCTTCACGATCTAGGCTGCTTCATGAAGCTAATGTGGAGAGACATGGGAAAATAGTGACCCCTAAGTAGTGATCTCCATGGTATTTGGGGTGCATGATTCGAAGTAGCTGTTAACCTGAAAAGTATTCTCTTTTCCCACAGAATGGAAGTGGTATATTCAGCTCTACCCCTCATAGAGGAAGGTATGAAGCTACCCTTGGGAAAACACATAGAGCATACAAGAGAAGAGGCCTTTGCTATTTGTTATATGAAGGCAATGATAAATTGATAACATAAGCACAAAGAAAAATGGTGGAAAATATATGCAGTAGTAATAATAGTGATTATCATTCATTTAGGATCTATTACATAGCAGGCATGGTATATTTGTCGGTCATTAATTCTCATCACAGTCTTAAAATACATATCTTAACCTCTATTTTAAAAAAGAAGACAGCCAGGCATGGTGTGCGTGCTTGCAATCCCAGTAACTGGGAGGCTGAGGCAGGAAGATCATTGGAAGTTTGAGATCTGCCTGGGCCACAAAGTGAGCACAAGGCCAGTCTGAACTGTGTAGCAAGATTCATCTCAAAAAGATAGCGAAAATGAAGACAATTTAGGTGTAGCACTGTTAAGTGACCATACAAGACCATGAGGATAGTATAGTGGGTTGAAGTGTGTCCCTCAAAAATGTATCTGTATCTTGACTCCCAAAATTTAGTTGAAAAAAGGACCTTGGCAGATATAACTAAAGTAAGCAGCTCAAGATACGATTTTTTTGGATTTCAGATAGCACCTTGGATCCATTGAGTTGATGTTCTTCCAAGAGAAAGCAGAGTGAGAGTTGACATGTAGATGAAGAGGAGGTGATGAGAAGGTGGAGGTGCAGGCAGAAAGATGCTCCGACTACCCAAAGAGTGCCAAGGATTGCTAGCAGTCACCAGGAGCCAGAAGAGAAGCCAGGAACAGACCGTTCCTCAGAGCCTTCAGAAGCAGTTAAATGTGCCAAAATCTTGATTTTTAGCATCTGACTAACAGAGCTGCAAGGGGATAAACCTTCCTTTTTTTTCTGTATTTTTTAGGGAAGGGTCTACAGGGTGTTCAGGGTCTCACTACTAGATGAGACTCCTAGTGATCCACCTGTTTACAGCCTCCCAAGAGCTGG
Organism: Myocastor coypus; assembly: GCA_004027025.1. Taxonomy (NCBI): domain Eukaryota; kingdom Metazoa; phylum Chordata; class Mammalia; order Rodentia; family Myocastoridae; genus Myocastor; species Myocastor coypus. The sequence goes on along the minus strand of PVJA010000405.1, from coordinate 108,618 downwards.
GATTACATGTGTCACCATGCTCAGTCTCAATTGCTGTATCAGTGCGCCCCAGGGGTTGGGTTGGCACGGCAGGCCCAGGGACCGGACTCGCAGCCTCTGCACTTGCTTGCTGAGTTATTCCATCAGCGCATAAACTATCCTTTTTTTAAGATGCAAAGTTTATGGAAACTAATGACAGCTAAACTTCAATCTTAAGACTGCCTGGTTCTTAGGTGTTCATGCTAAAATGTTGAATAAATGCTTAAAAAGTAGTCAGACATAAGTATGGATGAAAAAAACTGACTGCTCCCTGAAATATTGTAGATGTTCTCAGAAATGACCCTTCTGGTGCTTGCTAACCCTAGAGCTCCTAGTGCAAGACAAGTGTAATACCAGGGACTGTGGAGTTTTCACAAGTTTGTTACTCAAGAGAGATTATAATTTAGACTCTGAAAACACTCCACCTACAATATTGCATGTGATATGTCTAGGTATGTGTGTGTGTGTGTGTGTGTTATGCATACATACAGACATAAACAGGCTCAGGTAAGCCTACTCAATGGCTACTCTAGCACTCTCTGTGTTTAGGTGGTACATAACATTTTCAGTATGTTTTCCAGGCCCTACACACTTAATTTTAGGAAAGATATTTCACAGATTTGAGGGACTCTTATGCTAGACATTTCAAGTATTACCTCCGCCTTTGTGGCCAGTACAAACTCATCTCATTCCTTCTAATGTGAAGTCTAGGTGGGGTTTTCCATAGCCCCTGAGGCACCGCGTGTTAATGACAGTTGCATGTGCTAGGTCAGATGCTTTGCAAGATCAGCAAAGGGTTCAGTTCAGCTCCACTCCATCCCTTTGCTGTGTCCACAAGCTCCTACACAGAGTCTGAGCTGCACAGCGGTCTCCAGAGCTCTCAGAATGCAAGCCTGGGTGGGGTTGCTATCGGCACTCAGGTCCTACACCCAGTCAATGTGCATGCTGTGGTTTGAACTCACTTTCCTCTCACTCCAACTTCCATATTTTTGGGTGAACAGCGGACCTCTAAAAATAGCTTCAGATGTTGACCAATAAGAGGCATTCAAATGGAAAAATAGAAATGATAACTACAGTTGATAAGCTGCAGCAGGAAAAGCAAGCAGGCTTCTGGGAAATGATGCCAGAAGACAGGCTTTCCTTCCTTGGTTGGTTGGGACTGTGTATATAAACTGCAGGACCCCATGCAAGGAAAAATGTAACCCTTGTCAAAATAACATTAAGAATTTCAACAGAGCAGTGATAGGACATTAATCTGAGCCCAGAGTACCTCTGTATGTGAACACTCTGGAGCTCCTCAGGTGTTTTGGCCATGCAGCCAACCCTGCAGGTGCCACACAAGAGCAGCTGGCTAGCAGAACAGCAAAAAAAAAAAAAAAAAGAACTTTGGTAGAAAATCTCTTGCAATAGCACATTTTTTCTCTGTATCTTCTCATGCTCACTTGAAGTCTAATAGAACTAATATGAAGCTGGTATAAGTTATATTTTCTCAAGCAGGAACGACCTTTAATGTCCTGTTTATAGTTCTTACCCAAGGAAGACACTGAGTGAACCTCTGTGTCACCTGAAGGTTAGTGACTAGAAATTCAAGGGCTTCCCCAAAGGTATCTTACTGCGGTGGAATCTCAGGGATGCTAGCTATATGTAAATTGCCTCTTAAATTGGTGTTTCATACCCATTTGGAAAGATGTTAAAAGGTAATTGCATGAAAACAGTATTATGGTCAAATAGCTAGAACAGCTTTGTGCTAAACAGAGTGTTTTCCTCGAGGATATTCCTGTGTCTTTCAGGTGCTTCAGCTCTACAGTGGGTTATGGGATGGAGCTTATGTGCGGAGCATCTTGGGAACCTGTGTTCCATGAAATACACTTTATGAAGCACTTTTTATGTGAAGCTACATGGCAGGCAGCATGCCAAAGAGGGCATTTTCAAGCTCCATAAGTTCAAGCACACTTGTTTAGGAGCTTTCTTCCCTGGGTACTTCTGATTTGGCCATTCTGTGCTCATCACTTCCCCTCCCCAAGATCGACGGGGAGGTTGGTACACCTGTTCGCGCAGTGTCCTGGCATTTGGTACTCACTTTTCACCCAAGGAGCAGATTATGACTGTGAAGATCGAAAACATTATCAGCTAATCTTAGCTGTGGGGTTAATACTGTTGTGGGGATCTTTCTGCAGTTTATGCCGATGTGCACTGCTCAAAGATCCATCTAACACTCAAAATGAGGCTCCCTGAGTCTGTGCCCTGGATCCTGCCAGCACTGTCAGAGCTGGCAATGTGCCTGGCTGCTCTTGTGTGGCCCAAGGCAAGTTGCTGTGTTCAGTAACACAAGTGGCTGCTGTGCTCTTCCTAATTTTAAAAATGCCCACAGAGCCGAGGGAGACTCACAGTTTGACAGATAACTATTCTGCTTGTGTTAAGAGTAACTGAGTTTTCCATTCAAGTACATTTGGAAAATCCACCAGGCTGTAAATATAGCCACCACCATGGAAGTGCCAAAGCAACCCCATGGCATTGGAGGCTCCAAGGATAGGCAAGTATCTGTAGGAAAGTTGTGCTTATCTCAAGTGTTGAGGTTCTGAGGAGGCCAGGAAGATGGTGAGTAAACTGAAGATCATCCCTGAGAGGTTGAGTAAGATGGTAGACTGGCAAGTAACAGAGAGAGCCTCTCTGAGTGTTGCTGTCCAGATACTGGAATACAGCAAGGTGAAGAAGATGAGAGGGAGGGAAGTGGGTCCTCTGGATGCAGGAGGATTTGAGGAATGAATTGAAGTCCACAGAGAAAGTGAGGGAAGAAATTTCACTGAAGTGGAAGCAGATACCTGGTAGTATCTTGTCCCTGAGATGGGACTCACTGCACAAGTGGCAAGAGGACTAGTTCAAACCCGTGAGCATACAGTGACTGGTGGTGACCCCAGAAGCACGCACAGAGAGATGTAGCAGTGCAGGGGAGCACCGGACTTGAAGGACTGCAGTAGCTGACAGTGGTGCCAAAGGTTCAGTCATCTTGTGAGAGACAGCAATTGGCTGGGAGTCCTCTTGAGATGGGCTAGCTGAACTCAGAACTCAGAGCAGCTAATGGCTCTACTGAGTGGCTCCCAGCTAGGCTTGGATCCATGGAAGGTGGGCTGATGGTTGTAGACTGAGAGTCTGGTCCTGGCCAGAAGATAGAGGCTTGCTGAGATTTTCCACTACTCTACCAAAAAGCTACTGATTTGCTGGGATAAATTACCATTAATCGGGGCTCTGTCTCCACATGTTATCTACCAGTAACAGCAGAAAAAAAATCTAGAAACCTAGAAGTGAACCCCTCCTCTGTCTGCCTCTCTCTCTCTCTCTCTCTCTCTCTCTCTCTCTGTGTGTGTGTTTTCTTCTCCTCCATCATTTGTTCTTATATTTATATGAGTGCAGCCATGGTGTCTAGCCTCTTTGTGATTCTTGTTGTCTTTGTACTTCCTTGTCTCTTTCTCTCCAATATTTTGCACAAATTTCACAAAGTTAGCATGATTCTTCTCTGCTCGTCAACCTTACTTCTCATCTTTTCTTTTTTCTTCTACCTCTCTATTTTTTTCCCTAGTCCCTTTTAAAATTTAACCCCTGAAGGAAAATTGATCTATTAAGGACTTCTATAATGCATAAAAATTTTTGGTCTATTTCAGATTTTGTTACACAGCTGCAAATCTAGTTCATGTGATTAAAGTTGCCAAATTAATGGTTACCTCAGTCTGCCATTTTCTAGGCCGTGATTTATGTTACTGTTATAGCCAAAACCAACAGAATTGTTCTAAGCAGCTATTCTTCCTGCTATTCCAAGAGTTTTAAATGGAATAAGGACTATAGAAAGCACTGTGGCACAGTGCCAAAAACCAGTGGCTGGGCCAAATGTGCAGCAATTTCTCATATCCAATGAATTTAAAAAGTAGTCTTGCAACAGACTTAAAATCCCCAAACCAGTTACACCTTGAAGATGTCTCAGAGAAGTAATAATTTCCTAAGGGTGATAAATACTAGGAATAAAACAACTCATAAAGGGCAATTTATAAGCATTACTCCATGAATTAAACTAGAAAAAGAAAAGAAATTGAGAAGGTACTTAAACAAGATGCAACTCTAGACAACAAAGTTGAACCCAGATGACAATAAGGTGAGACAACCCAAAAGCCACCCACATGGCCTCTCTGAAGTGTTAAACACAAAGCAATTGAATGAGGCTCTAGAAAAAAAATCAAATCAAAAATAATTTCTCAGATAGCCACAGAGATGGTGATCACAATGAAAACCATGCTTAGTGACTCTACAGCAGATACAGAAAAAAATAGAGCAGCTTAAGAAAATTATGGAGACTATGAATACTCAGAATACGACAGATATGAAATCCGTAGACAGATTCAAGCAGGTATCCAGGAGAAGAAAAATTCTACTGAGAGTACACAGCAGAATAAGCTCACTGAAACACAGGATCTCAGATGCAGGGCAGGCTTGTGACTTGCAATCATGAAAGATAGATTTCTTAAAAATAGCAAGGGATCGTGAGAAATCAATACAGCTGCTGCTTGAGAAAGAAAAAAATAATTTAAGATTGGTTGGAGTTAAGGGAAACTTTCCTGGTAGAGAAAACAGTTGACATACAGTTAAATCAGGCATACAAAACTCCAGTTAACAATAATAAAGATAACCTATAGCCAGACATAACATAATTAAGATTCCAAAAATTCAAAACAAAAACGCAATCTTAAAAACTGTTAGAGAAAAAGAAAGATTACCTACAAGGAAAAGCCCCTAAGAATCTCAGCTAACTTCTCAGGACAAACCTCAAGTCAAGGGGAGCTTAGTACGAAGTGCTCCAAGTTTTAGAGGAACAAAGCCTTCAACCCAGACTGATGTACTCTGCAAAACTTCCTTTCAAAAGTGATGGTTAAATAAGATACTCCCATGACAAGGAACATCTGAGGAAATTTATGACTATCAAACCAGCACACCAATATGTTTTGAAGGGTATTCTAGAAAGAATACCCTCTGAGATAACAGCTAAGTTAAATCAGTAAAGCCAGCAAGACAAGCTTCTCCAAGAGAACCAACAGCACCCTGTTTCCCCTCCAGTTTTCCATTTTATGTGGTGGGCAACAATCCTCAGGTAGATCCTCCACATCTATCACTATGCTAATTCAGTTTAACTGAGTATTACAAGTTGACCATCAGTTGTTAGTCTATCACAATAGTCCCAGAAACTTTGGCAAGAACAATTAGACAGGAGAAAGAAATACAGGGAATAAAGATAGAACACAAAGAACTTAAATTATCATTATTTGTAGATGATATGATACTCTACATAGAAGACCCCCAAAGCTTCACCAAGAGACTGCTAGATTTGATAAGAAAATTCAGTAGCATAGCTGGATGCAAAGTCAAAACTCAAAAATAGTCTTCCTGAACATTAATTACAAACTCAGTGAGAGAAAAATTAGAGAAACAACACCTTTCACAACAGCATCCAAAAACTGAAATGCCTAGGAATTAATTTAACAAAAGATGCAAATTTAAAATTACAGTACTCTAAAAAAGGAGATTGGAGAAGATATTAGATAATGGAAAGGTGCCCCTTGCTCTTCAGTAGGAAAAAACCAACATAGTGAAAATGGCCATACTTCCAAAACTTGTTATATAGATTTAATCCAATTCTGATAAAATCCCAGCAGTGTATCACTCGGAGTCAGACAAAACAATGCTAAAAATCATTTAGAGTCAGAAGAGACTAAACCTAGCAAAGGCAATTATGGGCAACAAAGGCAAAGGCAGGGGGCATCATAACCCCTGACTTGAAATTATAGTAGAAAGCTATTGTGATAAAAATAGCATGGTACTGGCAATAAAAGGGACACAAAGATCAGTAGAACAGTTTAGAAGATTTGGAAACAACTAGGACATACTCAGTGACCTTATCTTTGACCAAGGAGCCCAACACACTCATTGGAAGAAATATAGCCTTTCAATAAATGATTCTGGAAAAACTGTTGTTGCACTTGACAAAGATTAAAACTGGACCCATATCTTTCACCATGAAGTAAACCAAATTCGAAATGGATCAAAGATCTAAATATTAAAACAGAAACATTAAATCTACTGAAAGAGAGAATAGGTAACTATTTTTTTAATATTTTTGTTATTTATGTATTTGGAACAGGGTCTTGTTACACAGCTCAGACTCATAGTGATCCTCTTGTCTGGCTCTACCCAGCACTAGGATTATAGGGGTGCACCAACACTACCCAGTTTTGGTGGTTGGCACGGCAGCATGGCAGCATGACATACAGTACCAGGGATTGATCCCAGGTCCTTGTATTTACCAGGCATGTGTTTAGATCACTGAGTTATCTCCCCAGCCCTAAAATTCTTGAAGACATTGATGTAGGCAAAGACTTTATAAATAAATAAACCTTGCTTGAACAGGAACTCTCACTAAAGGTCAAGAGTTGGGATCTTACCTTATTAAAATGAGGTTGCATGGCAAGAGGAACTGCCAACAGAGAGCAGAGCCAGCCCACACCGTGGGAAGGAGTGCTTGTTAGCTGTTACTTAGCTAAAAATGATTATGAAGAACATATAAAAAGCTAAAAAAAAATCAGACCTCTGAGATTTAAAGAACAACTTAAGAAATGGGCATCTGAGATGAATATACAAATGAAGAAATTTCTTCTCAGATGAAGAAATACAAACAGCAAATAAATATATGAAAAAGTGTCCAATGTCACAGACCATTTGAGAAATGCGAATTAAAACCCTAAAATTCCATCTCACCCCAGAGAGAATGATTATTATTAAGAAATTGATCACATGCCACACCGTCCCTGGGGTGCGCTGAGCTAGCAATAGTTTGGGTGTGGTGGTGCACACCTGTAATCCCAGCAGTAGGGAGGCAGAAAACAGGAGGATTACTACAAGTCCAAGTTGTGTAGTGAGACCCTGCACACGCGCACACACACACACACACACACACACACACACACACACAAATAAATCAACCAATAGCAAATGCTGGAGGGATTATGGGGAAAAGGGATCCCATTTCCAGTGTTGGTGGCAATGTACACCAGTGCAACCACTGTTGATATCAGTGTGAGGATTCCTGAAAAAAACTAGGGCTGGAGGCCCATTTGACCTAGATATTCCCCTGTTAAGCAGCTTCCCAGAAGAATTAAAAACATCACACCACAGTGATTTATGTGCACCATGTTTATAGCTGCACAATTGAAATAGCTAAATCTTAGAAACAGTCCAAATGGCTGCCAGCCAAGGCATGGATAAAAAAGATGTGGTCTTTTTAGACAATAGACTCAGCCATAAAGAAGAATAAACTGGAGACTTTTATAGGTAAATAGATGCAACTTGGGACCATGTTTGTAAGTGAATAAACAATGTAGATATGTACAAACATCATATTGTCTCCCTAGTGTGAGGAGCTGAGAGAGAAAACAAGACCCAAAATGTACAATAGATATTGTAAAATACGGGGGAAATGCCTGTTCAAAAGTAAAGAGAAATAGAGAATGGAAAAGAAAAAACGAAAGAAATCATCTATGTATCTATGCGTCTATCTATGTATCTATGTATCTATGTATCTCTCTATCTATGTATCTATGTATCTCTCTCTCTATGTATGTATGTATGTATGTATGTATGTATGTATGTATCTATCTATCTATCTATCTATCTATGATAGTCCTACTATTAATTATGCTTAGCTCATTGAAAAGCTTATGCTATTGTTGTTTGGAAAATTTAATAATTATATCTTGTACTCTGTTGAACTAATTTAAAGATAATAATACATAATGTATTAATCATTATTACCTTTCTATTACTTTGTTTTGAAATTTTGTGGGTCTTTTTCTCTTAAAAATAAAACATAAAATAAGAAAGAGCCATCATGATTGGAAAAATGACTTTCTTCTCTCTGTTGGATGGCCATGCACATGGTTATTTAAATCAGAAATGTGCATTTACTAATATCTGAGCTATGATAAAGGAGTTCTTAAATTCTGCACACAAGGTCTAAGCTAATATTTTTGCCTTGACCTCATTTATAAATCATCTTATAAATTATTTAAATGGTTATTTCCAACTCCTTATTCCTTTCAAAGGAAAAATGGCAGAAAAACTGATTATGTTCAGGAAACTTCTTCTGGAATCCACTGAGGGTTTTTACCAGTGCTGTGCTCATGAGAAGCATGGACTATACTTTCAATGATTTATGGACCATGGACATTCCTGCTGAACTTTTGTTGACTTGTGCTATGGCTACTGCAGCAATTCCAATGGGAGATAAATGCATAGAATTGAAAGTCACACGTTTTACTAATAAGGTGTGTCCTGTTATTTATTATTCATTCAGCCCACATACTCGAGTTTCTACTTTGTACCAAGAATCCCAGCATGATGAAAAGGTGTCCCCAACTCATGCAGCTGATCAGCAGCTCTGAAGCCATGCTGTGCAGGATGTCGGTGGAGGCCCTGGGACCAGCTCTGTGTCCTTTTCTCCTGCCTTCCTGGTTCTCCTGTTCCCATATTCTCAGCATTACATGCCTCATGGCCCTCCTCATTGACTTAAACATCTCCTCATTCCTCCGCATACTATGGTCTAGATAGGTGGACTATCACACACAATGATCCCTAGTATCCATTGTGCTATGTGTAGTGTTATTTTAGGAGCATGAGATAATTCAATGCCAGGCATCTTGGTCCTGCTTCTAGCTTCTTATAACAGTCTCCACAGCTCAAGTAACCAAAGGTTTCTGGGATACTCTGTCAAAACCATTCCCCCTTCTCCCATGACAAGTCATGCTTTTGTGTCTTCTCCTTACCTCAGATCCACCAGGTTACCCAGGACTGGCACAACATTCTAGTATGACTAAAGCTGGCCCTGCTGTGCTAGCTACTCACTCAGCATGCACAAGGTCCAATACTCCCAGCTAAGGCTAGAGATGGCAGCCAGCCTGTCCAAACAGTTCCCTAAATCCTTCAAAGAGATGAGCATAAAACACATCAAAAAGAAATGAAGCAATCCATTGTGAAAAAATAGATTCGAACTGGTGATAGGAAACCAAGAAACTGAAGCTCCTATCTCTGATTAGTAACTATAGAGCTATAGGACCAGAGAAGAGAGTTCTGTGAGTGATCTTCCTCATCTGTGAAATCGAGGCAACAGGGGAAGGCCTCTGCTGGCCAGCTGCGGAGAACTTAGACTTCTCCCTCCCAGGCCTCCAAATACAGGCTGCTGATTGTATCTTCCAGAGGAAGACAGCCAAGTTTAAATTTTAAAATCTTAGCCTTTAAATAAGGTTAATGACCAGGATTAGTGGAACAGCATGGGGACATAACCTCTTTAAGTGACATAAGGAAATGGGTTGTGAGGTCAAACAACAAACAGAAGACACAACCGTTTTGAGAGAAGCTTAACATGGAGAGCGGCAACTTGCAGTCATCTCGTTTATTCTTTTTTTTTTTTTTTTTTTTTTTTCCCTCCAAACCCGTAAATAGCTAAAAGCCCAGAGTAAGTTAAGCCCACTACTCTTGAGAGTTGCTAGACACAGTGCCATGGATCAGTTGGCTTATGGGCCTATGCCTGGCCCATAGTAGCCTTTATATTAAACATACAATATTAAATAATATAGAATGCATAGCCGGGCGTGGTGGCGCACACCTGTAATCCCAGCACTTGGGAGGCTGAGGCAGGAGTATCAGTGAGCGTTCAAGACTAGTCTGGGCTACAAAAGTGAGCTCAAGGCCAGCCTGAACTGCATAGCGAGACCCTGTCTCAAAAATAAATAAATAAATAAATAAATAAATAAATAAATAAAATTGAATGCATAGTGACTTTGCTCTTTGGCAACTGCAAATTCTTTGCCCTCTCTGTGCCTTGGATTCTCCACTGCAAAATGAGCATATCAATAGTGCCCACCCAATGGGTTTGGCGTGTATGGGTGAATTGTGTGTGTGTGTGTGTGTGTGTGTGTAGGCAGTATACTGTACCTAGCAAATATCTATTTGATGTTAGCTGTCATTGCAAAGTAAAGTTTCTGCAAGGATTTTCTGGGTTGTTTCCCTTTAATACTTTTAGCCCATTCGGTAACAGTTTTTAGGAAGGCCACAATGTCCTAGCTAAAAGTGAAAAATCCCTGGCCTGGATGGATGAAGCTCACAGCTCTCTCAAAGCATGTTCTATCAGCAAAACTGCCTGCCCTTTCCTCACTGTGCTGCCTCAGCATCCGCACCCTCGGTTTCTCCTTGCACTGTGTGACGCTCGGATCAAAGCATTCCTGCCCTGCTTATCCTCTAAAGCACATCGTACCAGTAGGTTAATAGTTGAAGGTCACCAGCTTCCATCTCTCCGCACCTTGTCGCAGCCATGCTCCGTAGCGGGCCAAGGCCCCAGCTGGCGTGGGGGAGGTGGCAGTGCACACGCTGTGTGTGCTCCCGGCAGATGTAGAAAGCTTGGTGCAGTGATCTGGTGCACCTGTTGGTTTGTCACCATCTGTTAGCCAAAATGTTAAAGAGCCACACCCTCAGATGGCCAGCTGAGGAGAACTTCGTCTCCTCCCTCCCAGGCCTCCAAAGCAGGCTGCTGATTGCATTTTACAAAGGAGGAGAGCCAAGCACAAAGGAGAAACTGTCTGAAACCCACCCTGGGGGAAACCTAATCTGTCCTGGCTAGGTTCTGTTTTCTATGCTAATAAGAAAAGGCTTTTAAAATAAACTTAGATAGCGATTACCTGAGAAGAAATCCTGTTATAAGCTGCTTTTTTTTTTTTTTTTTTTTTTCAAGAAAAGAAGACATTACTTCAACATGGATACTAGGATTAAGGGAATTAAGTGTGGACAGTATTTCAGATGCCTGCTAAGTGAAGTAGAAACAGCACCAGGAAGTCAACCTCGGCCTCCTTTGTGTGCCATAGAACTGGAACCTCCATGGCCAAACCAGCCCTGAGATGCAGTTATACAGACTCAGCCATGAAGCAGCACAGGTAGAATATACCTGGAAGGACAGCCAGAAATTCGCATGACCTGGTCAAGTCACACAGCAGGACTTCCCTGGTCCCTTTCTCCCCCTTGCCCACTTCTTCACTGCACTGAACTGAGTCTCTTATTCCACAGCATCAGAGACCACACAGGCCAGTGGGTGTTATTTAATAATTAGGAGCCACTCTGCTCAGCAGAACACACAGACTCAGTTCTAAAAGCAGCCTTTAGCTAGAATGCAAACCTTCATCATTGACTAACCAGAGAAAGTCGGAGAAAATGCTGGAATATATTCTTATATTATTGATTGATTGATTGATTGATTTGGTATAGGGTCTTGGTGTGCAGCTTGGATTCATGCTGATCCTCCTGTCTCAGCCTTCCCAGTGCTAGGATTACAGGCATGCGCCACCATGCCCAGTCTCAGTGGCTGACACAGTGTCCCCAATAGGTCCAGGACCAGCATGACATGCAGTACCAGGGATCAAACTCAGGTCCTTGAGTTTACCAGGCAGGTGCATAGGCCCCCTAGTTCTCTCCCCAGCCTATATTCTTGTCTTCATTGAGAATAAATGGGGAAGGAAAAACTGGATTCCATCCAAAGTTGTAAAGCATTTACTGTACAGTTTAAGATTTTTAAAACAACTTTTAAGTTAGAAATGACTTCATTTAGCTAACAAGTTTGGCTTTGAAATGTTTTTGAAAACGTGAAAACCATTGTCTCAATCTTTTGTATACTGCTATTCCTTTTATATTGATTCTCTGTCCATTCTTAACAAACTGTCATTCAAGCTAGTCCTTAAGGAATATGGAATAGAATTAACACCTTTATACCAATCCCATTAGTGTGCTGTTAAATTAATGGGTTCGTTTCTGCCCTCCAGCAAGATGTGGATTATAATCTTGAGACAAGCTACCTTTAGGCAGTAGGCAATCATTTTAAAAACCTGAAAGCAGGGAACATATGGCACACTGCACAATATGAAAGTGTTTGAGAGGTACAAGTTTCCACCCTCCGTGATACATGCCCAGTTTTAAATAAAACATAGCGTCATCTGGTTCACACTTAAACACTGAAATTGAAATTATTGGCCATACTGTCATTTTCAAAACAATAGCTAACGGTTCGCACATGTGCTGTTTACAGATCCACAGCCTGTAAACACAGTCTCCGACCACAACTTTGCAAAGGTAAATGACAGCTTGGAAAATTGCAAGTTCCCACAACTCCTGCGATTTCCTCATCCTCCCCCATTTCATTCATTCTTTCTCTCGCTTCCCTCTAGTGTTCCCACCCCCCACTCTAATCATAGACACAACAGAGCTTCCTTCGTCTGCGCATGCGTAACTTTCTAACCATGTCACCCCTCCCCCCATGACACATTTTCCTGCTGTTGAGACCAGCTGGGATGTATTAGTCATGCTGAAGCACGTCATGTAACACAGCAAAATATCAGGCAGCCCAGTGTCATGGGAAAAGTGAATCTACTTCATTATCTACCTAGGGAAAGGAAACAGAACCATCACTTAAGTGGATCTGGTCTTCCCTTCTGCGTTGTTAATGTGTATTCTATTAATTCCATTAATGATGCTGCAAAGCCTGCTCTAGGTGAACGTGGGACAGTGGGGAAGCTTCTTGGGGTCTACTGTGATGTATACCTATACTCTGGTATATATTTTTTCAATGTTTTTTCTTTGGATACACATTCTGAAAATATTCAAGGATTGTTATTTAGGGAAGTAGTAGTACGGAAGTAGGAAAGAAGACTACTATTGCCAAAGTGGAAATGGGCACATCTCAAAGGAAGACATTCTCTGTCACACCATAGAATAGCACTATAAAACACTGCTTTGGATATTTATCTAGGAAAAAGAATATTGACAAACACTGCTGCTTCTCCCTCTTTAATAGATATTCAAATCACGTAGGAGCCTACTGGAAAAGCTTTTCCTGAGGCAGAGGGCTGAAAGGCTCTGTGTTTGACAGACCCTCAGGTATATACATAGAGCTGTTAATCCTAAACCACAGTTTGATCATGAAAGGTATGTAGAAAGTTTGTTTTTGAGGACAACTAAAAGAGCAATTTTTTTGTCAGTACCATTGAGTGCTAACATCAATAAAAATTAACCTAAATAAGTTGGAAAAATGCTGAAATATGCTAGACTGTTAGTACGGGTTCTCCCCACTGAGCTCATGAGGCGGCTGGGTCTTCAGGGTGCGTGTGGAGAGTTTTTGAGAGGTGTTATAGATCACAAGGAGTTTGCTTTCCTAAAGAGATCAGTGTAATTCTTGTGGGAGTGGGTTACCCATGAGCAGGTCATTGTACATCAGGTTTGGCTTCCTCAGGCTTTTCTCCCTGCACAAGTGCTCTGCACACACCCACACCTCCTGTCTGCTTCTGCATCCCATAGCAGAAGCCCTACCAGAAGCCCTACCGGAAGCCCTACCGGAAGCCGAGGAGAAGTCAGAGCCGTAGTCTTCAATCTTCAGAGCTATAACCCAACAAACTTCTTTTCTTTTATAAAGTATCCACCCTCAGGCTTTCTGTTAGACCAACACAAAGTGGACTACAGCCAAAAAACATCCTTAAGTTGGCTGACGGTAAAAAGACAGGAGCATCATGAGGATTTGCGGGTGAGCAGAGAGAGGGCAACCTCAGGGAAAATCATAAGCAGAAGACATGGAGTGTGTTTAGGTTGTTTCACAGGCTTTCATTTTTTAAAGATCCGAACATGTCTGGAATCCATCAAAAAATTCAAAGACATCACATTTTAGTATCTTGGAATTTTGAAATAGAGAAGTAGATATTTGGGGTGGGTCTTCATGAGTGAATAAATGATATCAAAAAGAGGTAAATGGAACTGGAACTTGACTCTGGTTTGGAAGGGGCATCTGTAAAGAAAGAGAAAAGTCCCTGGGGAAAAATAGGAACATGGTTTTTCCAATAAAATATTATAATGAAGTCATGGTAATGCAAAATACGAGCTTCTCGTTGTTTCTTGAAAGGATTTCCATCTTCTGTTCCCGCTGTCACTTTGCTCACATCACTAACTCTGGTACTTTGAAAGTATTTTAGCGTTACACAGTTATATTTTGTTTTTATGCAACATTTTAAAGAGAGAAAACTATTCACAACGTATAAAATGTCAGTAGTCTCCTTCATGTGAAACAAGGACTTTGGACATTCTATGTTGAAATTCTACATAAATTTGGGAAATTAGAAAATTATCTGTCAAACATCCTGCCCTTATGTCTTAAGTGGCTTTGTGGTGTTAGCTACCCAGGGCTACAGCAGCACCTCACCATAAGCTTAATGGCTTCCCACAGCTCAGGAAGCCAGAGGGCTGAGCGCCAGCATGGCCAGACCATACTTGCCAGGGTAGGAAGTTTTTCTACCTCTGTAGAGCTTTTTTGGTTTTTCAGGAGCCTTGGATGCTTCCTGGCTTAGCTGACGCATCTTCACCTAATATCTATCTTTTAAAATTCTCTTTTCTTCTGAAGCACCTGTTCTATTGGGTTGGGGCCCAGCCTAACCTAGAAGGACCTCATGTTCACCCAATGAGATTTGCAAAGTCTATACTTCTGAGTAAGATAGAATCTATAGGGGTCAGACGTTAGGACAACAGCGTTTCTTCATTAGAAAACACAACTCAACAGGTGATTTGAACGTATTTTCTTTTTTTTTTTTTGGTGGGACTGGGGTTCAAACTCACAACCTTGCACTTGCCAGGCAGGCACTTGTGCCATGGAGCTATCTCCCCAACCCCTTAAACGTATTTTATTTTTCTATTGTTCACATTCCTCTCAAACTGCATAGTTTTTGCATTTTATTTTATTTTATTTTATTTTATTTTATTTGTCTTTTTGAGACAGGGTCTCACTATGTAGTTCAGCTTGTTCTTGAACTCACTTTTGTAGCCCGGGCTAGCCTGAAGCTCACACTGATCATTCCGCCTCAGCCTCCCAAGTGCTGAGGTTACAGACATGTGCCACCACATCTGGCTGCTGTATAGTTCTTAATGAATGAAAAAATATTTTAAAAACTCCACAGGTGTTATGGCATAAGCATCTTGCACTTCGCCATGTAAATTCTCAGGGCTTTCCTGATGTTATCATTTTGAACAATGAAAAGCAAGAGTGATATTTTTCTTTAAATGCTGAAATGCTAGGTTATAAAGGGGAAATAAATAAAAAATTTCATTTATTTAAATTTATAAGTAAAAAAGTCCATATATTTGTAGTGAACAACACATTTTAATAAATGTACACCTTGTGGCATGGACAAACCAAGATATTTAATACGTACAAAGTCTCATATCTTATCATTTTAAGGCTATATTTAGTATATACAAAGTCTGACATGCTTATCATTTTTAATGATGAGCATACCTAAGATTTATTCTCTTAGCAGTCTAATAGAGACAATAGATTTTAAGTAACTGTAATTACCATGGTGTACAATAGCTTTTGAACTATTTCTCTTGTCTGAAGGAAGTTGGTGAACCCAGATGAATATCTCTACTGCCTTTCTCCTCCTTCTGGCAAACATGTTATTCTCTTGTTTCTATAATATGTGTGCAGCTAGAAATATTTAACTTTTTAACATAAGTATATGAACTGACTGGAAGTCTAGTAGATATCAGAATATTAGATATCTTTGCTTTGTTTTAAATCTAACACCGTTGTCAGTATTTGTATGAGGACTTGTATAGCTGGTTGTCTATCTGGGAGTTGTTCCCTGGTATTAATGGTTATAGCTGGAAATGTCCTTGAGGACTCAACCACAGAGAATAGGTAATAGATTGTAAGTTTCTTGAAGACAGACATTGTTCTATCTTTTTCATTTTTTCCCTGTTCTTAAAAGTACAGTCTCAGGACAACCTTATTATATATGGATAAATATTTTCTCACTTCAGGTTGTACTGAATCATCTCGAAGGCAAAGTAAAATTTCTTCAAACATTGTTCAAATCTGAGGATATTGTCTCAGAACTGGAGAAAAATGTCTATTAGAAAAGATGAATGACATTTTAGTAGATATTTACTGCTTACACTGTGATCTGTTATGATCACTGAAATATACCATAAACAACTACAAAAATATTATATCCTGGGGTCATCTTTTCAACTTTTTAAATCTGTAAGCTTGGCTTATAGGTGTAGCTCAATGGAAGAGTATGTGCCTAACTTATATGAGGGCATAGATTCATGGATTTGATCATCGAGAGAGAGAGACAGAGAAAAAAGAGAGAGACAGAGAGAAAGAGAGACACAGAGAGAGTGACAGAGACAGAGAGAGACAGAGACAGAGAGAGACAGAGAGTGAGCGAGAGAGAGAGAGAGAGAGAGAGAGAGAGAGAGAGAGGAGAGAGAGAGAGAGAATAAAGCCTATAAACGTAATGCTCTACCCCAGGGTATTCTGTCCTACAGAGTACTCTGTCCTACAGGATACAAGTTATGCGTTGAAGTCATGTAGCTACGTAATGGCAGGACCCACTGGCTCAGTTATGAGATATTAACTCAAACAAGTCACCTATACAGTGACTCTGTGATTTATGGAAGAAGCAGTGAGGAAATCTGTCTTCATATCCTCCCCAACCCCTCACAACCTCTCACCCCACTCAACCACACACATGCAAAACTATTTAAAGAAGAATCTTTGTGGTTAAGATTCCAAAACTCATCCTGAACTTAAAGCTAGCGAAAGTCAGCAGTTTCACGTTAGTTTGTCCTAATGTTCTCAGAAATCTAAACGATGGTATCTTGCCACACTTAAAATTCTCCCCTGCTCGCTGCAGTCCCTAATAATATCCTGGCCATGTACCTTCATCTATATTCATGAGTGCAGATGCAGCCAAATTAGTGGCAGCAAAGCACATTTTACAGTGTAGAAAATACAATCTGGCTTCCTTTAAACATTTTTTTTTTTTTTTTGACAAAAAAGTTTCACTAAAAAAAAAAGAAGAAGAAGAAAGAAAGAAAGAAAGGAAACCAGACAGATTTAAATTCACCACCACCCGCCGGAGGAGTCTGTGACAAATGCACAGCTGGTTTGATGATGAGTGACAAATCAAAAGTCAGAGAGAAACTTCCCGATCATCTGAGCCCTTGCCACCCGATTAGCAGAAGAAAAACAGGGCAGATGGAGGGAGACGCAGCAGTTCGGAAGGAACAGATGGCCACTACGAACTTGATATATGAAATTAATAACACTTTCTCAAATACAATTAGTAACAGGAATACATTACCTGAATTTTCATAACTGTGAGCAAGCTGACATTAAATGAGGGTTTTCAGATTAACAGTTGATGTGGCATTGATATTTGGAGGGAAATAAAAATATATAGCAATAAGAGAAACCTCTTGCTTGCTGGTGCCATTGATGAGGGTGCTGTAACATATGAAAGGAGAATTTGCTATTCAGAGAAATTCCATATTTAAATTTCACTAATTGGGATTTTTTTCTAATGTAGCCATTTGGGCCACATAATGCAGGAGATACTTACAAGCCTCACAGATGTATGCAGAATCCATTGCCCTAGATGGATTGTTCTTTAGAAGGAAATGAACCACAATTCATCGCCTTACACATAAACTGGGGAAAAGGCAAACAAAAGCCGCCACAAAACAGTAAAACTGTCAAGGAAGATGAAATCAAAGGCTCGGTTTGGGTTTTTCTTGGTTGTTAATTAATTTTAAAAATCTAAGTAATTCTAATAAAGCAATTAAGCTTTTTCTAGTTTGAAGTACAATCTCCAGAGGGAGAAAAATACTTGTATGCTCTGTCCCAAGCACTATTGTCCAAAACTTATTTTTAATTCTAACGTCATGTTGATAATACTTGTGGACTGTGTGAAGAGGTCCTCTGAGAGGCCAGAGCCTCCATCTGCTTGGGGAGGTCAGCCCCACATAGCAGGGGCTTCCAAGGCTCATGAGGGGGCAAACGTGCTGGCCATGAAGCCTGGCTGAATAGGTCCAAGCTTCACCCTGAAGGAGCCTGAGGCGAAGCATGGTGCCGTGAGATGAAGCCATGCACCAGCTGCACAGCCTTGCCAATTGCAAGAAAGAGCACTCATGCCCTTTGGGTGAGGAGCACCCTAGGATCAAGGCTTGGGAATAGGTGAGCACAGTGTACACACCCTGAGCCTGGCACAGGTCCATGGCCACAACAACAAGCACACCATTCCCATGCCCTTCTCCGGTGTGGCAGGGAGAATCTGTCCTGAGTTCTAGGAGGCAAGTCATTAGTTCTGCTACAACAGAGGGACCACTGGTGGCTCCAGAAATTGGCAGAATGAGAAAATAAGGACAGTTCTACTTCTCCAGAAGGAACATCATGGTTATTCAGGTAGAAGTCTCAAAAGAGGAATTTTTCTGTGTTACAGAGCTGTTACCCTCCTGTCTGTATTTCCAAAGATTGTCTGTTTGGGACAAAGGAGATTCAGTCTACTAATTTATCCAGAAATAAAACAGTAAACTATTGCCAAATCAAGCACAGCTGAGAAAGTCTAGAAAAGAAGAGGGATATGGAACACTAGCTTACGGGTCAAGCCATCATTACTAAGTTTTAAGTAGTATGTGAATTGAATTGAAGGATTCTGTTGCAGAATAAAATAGCAATAACATTTTCTAAGTCACTTTGTAAATCTTATTTTATTTAATGAATTATTATTAATAACTAAGAGTAACAAAGTTACTGGAAAAATCAGCAATAAATGTTCCCAGAGGTTTCAATGTATTTCTAAAGAGGGGAACATAGTTTTTCAAGGAGATCATATTTTCCATAATAAATAAATCTACCACCTCCCTCACATTTAAATTAGGATACAGGACTGAAAATATGACTGGGTAGGCATGTTTCTTAGTTTGGTTTTTGTAGAAGCAGACTTAATAGAACAGTAGGACTTGTTTATTTTGAAGATGAAAGAATATACTAATGTGGGGAGGGAGTGTAAGGGACGGAAGGCAGGAAGTAAAGGGACTCAGTAAATCTCACATCTTCAAACCGGTCACCTTATAGGTGATTGGTGCCTTATCTCACCAGGAAACCCTGGGATTCCATAGAAAACACTTGTTCCAGAGTTAACCCATCGGACAAATGAGGGAGTCAGGCCATTTGTGCCCCAGTTTCAGTCTGGCACTAAAGCTGCTTATAGGATTGGTAATTCCATTAAATTTGGGGCCTGTTTAGGTGACCAAGCAGGCTCCAGAAGCAGGAGAACATGCTCAGGCAAAGAACAGCAGCTGCCAATAGTTGGAAGTTGGGTTGTTATGGTGTTCACAGTATGCACAAGAGCCACTAGGGTATCTACTACAGCATATAATAACAAAGCTGTTTTTGACAAGCTCCCACCCAGTCACTACTTGTTCTACTAGACTGTGCAACATGAGCCCTTGGATATCCTTCCTGCATCGCCATAAAAATGGGCAGAATCTACAGGGCATTAGGATGTCAAGCTATTGCTCTGGCCCCTAAGAAATGCCCCTATTGCAGCCTCCACAAATAAATGAGAACCAAATCTTCACTCCCGCTTATCAGAGTACATCTAGATGTCAGCAAAGCTGAGTGCCCCTCATTCTATGCGTGGTCTTCACTCAACAGTGGGCCCTGAGGACTCAGAGAACCAGTAGTGGGTATACAGGAGCCAGATAATGTACTTTAGAAACGCATCTAACATTTTAGCAAAGGAAGAAGAGGATTCTGACCTCCCTTACCTTTTCTTATCATCCATCTGGAAGGATAAATCTGGGATCCTAGAAGAAATCTAGGATCTAGAATTTCCTTTTACCTCTCTAGGAATACAAAAGAAGGTCCCTACCAATGTGAGTATGCATACTGAAGAAAGCCAGTGAGCAGGCTATCTTAGTAAAAGGCTTTAGGTGGGGCAGGATATCTGAGTGTTTCCCTTTCTGATGGACAGTGTGCTGCCCAGAAAAGGCCCTGACAACCTTGGCTTCGTGGCTTGTGTGCTGCCAGGCTCATCTGTTTTTGTGACCAAGAAGCCTTATACGGCAATGCTGCAGGATCTGAGTGTCATTTAGACATATTATTTCTCTTGAGGATTCCCTAAACAATGATTGCCTCCTGTCATTTAGTTTGTTCTCTAAATGTAAACATTTCAGATTTGATTTTTAAGAAGGAAACCTTATTTGCTCAATCACTCAACAAATGTTTGTGGAGCATGTGTTGCTTGGCAGGTACCACACCAAGTAAGTATTTCAGGTGAAGATTTCTGCTTCTGTGAAGTTTGGATTACTGCAAAGAGGGTTAAATAACAAGCAGTAAAATTGTTGAGAAAGTAGCCATGGAAGGAGTCCCATAGATTACTGGAAATATATAGGCAAGGGGAAGACCTAGGGGAGTAGTTTTAGGATAGACCTAAAGATATGTCTGACATATTTTTATGCATAGTAGCAAGTATAAGAAAACTTTCCTGGGAAAGCTAATATTCTACTGAAGGAGTTCAGTCATCGTTAGATCAACAACAAGTAGGATTTAGATAATGCCAAGGAATGAAGTATGCCAGGAGCAACATAAAGTACAATAATGACTTACAATAAAGTCTGTAAACTCTCCATGGAAGGGACCGGATCATAAATACTTTCATATTGTGGTGGTTTCTGACATATAATGAGCTTTGCCTTTATAATGCAAAAGGGGTCCTAGGCAATAAGTTAAGAATGGGAATGGTTGGATTCTGATTAAACCTTGCTTGAAAAACTTAAGCAAAAATTGGCCCACAGACCATGTGGCTTGTCACATGGTGACGGGAAGTTTTGAGGATAGAATTTTGCAGGGAACTGGGTGAGAAGAAGGCAAACTAATGAGAAGATATCCCAAGCAAAAGGGATCCCAAGAGCAGAGAGCTTGAGACGGTGGCTTGAGAAGCACATGTACACCTTGAGGACAAGTAAAAAAAGGAAATTAGGAGATTGCATTCAACTATTTGGTGGATTGCTATTGTTTATAACTGTTCTTTGTGTAAACATTCTTTGCCATAGTATACACTAACTCCTTTCTCTAAAGGACTGTAGTCTATTTTCTTAGCGCTGACTTTGTATATGGTCACACGACTTGCTTTGATCAATAGAACAGGGTAGAGGGGTAGCCTCCCAGCTCTGAGTCCGAGTCTTTGTCTGTTTTGCTGTCTTTCTCACACATCTTCTATTATAAGAAGAGAATCATCCAGCCAAGCAACTCCAGTTGAGTCCAGGCCAGATCAGTCAAACCTCAGCCAAGCTATAGACAATAACAATAATAAGTATTGCTGTAAATCACTGAGTGTTCATGTTGTTTGTGACAAACAAATAGTTAAATGGTACAAACAAGCATGCAAGGGACATGTCAAGGTGTTCTTGTAGCCATGGTAAGCACCTGGATCTTCTCTTGTGAAAGGAAATCCACTTGAAAGTTAGAAGCGGGGGTGAGGTGAGATGTGGTTCATGTCCTAGATAGGTTACTCAGGTCACTGCAGGACAGTAGCAGTGAACCTATGGCATGCGTGTTTATTGTCACTGAAAGCTTTGTTCACTATCGTTGCTATAGGAAACTGAATGGGAAAAAATAGACAGAAGTATGGAGACCAGTTGATATGTTTTTTAAACTAACGTATGAGTTATATATCCTCCTCTTATATGCACAGCAATTCTGCTGGGTTAGGGCCAACTCTGTGATTTCATTGTACCTACATTACTGGTTTAAAGGCTCTGTTTCCAAGTGCAGTCACACCGGGGTTAGGCTGTCAACATACACATTTTCTGAAGAGAAACAGTGCATACTGGCTAACTTTATTTTTAAAAACCTAATATTATTTTATAACGTACTAAAGTAATTTTAATTCTATTCCAGTGAGCATCGACTTCTTTGTTTCTTTCATATCGATGTTTATGGAAATGTTGCACATCATGTATTCCCTATTCTCTACTTTTCTAGGTATGCTTCTTTTCTACCATCCAACTAAGTATTGCTTAGTATTTGTTGGTAGCATAGACTACCAACAAATGAACCCTCAGTTCTTTCTCTTCCCTCTGCTTTCGTGACCGCTGTTTTGATTTGGCACTGAGACCTTCATAGAAACACCCTCGTCTGTTGGCTCAGGTGGCCCTGTGCATTTCCCCCACCTCCTCTACCAACTTCCCTGCAATCTGCTTTGCTGCTACGCTGTTCTATCACCAGATACAGGGTGCCTCTGAATGTGGGGACTGACCTACTCTTCTTTTGTAGAGCTCTCTGCTCCCAGGTGAACTCATTTAGTTTTTATAACTTTACATAAAAAGTCTAGGTTATAAACTCCTTGATGTATGTATTCCACTGTGACATTTCCATTTCATTCAAACTTTTGTTGTGTCTAAATGCGCCCTTGATTTCTCCAGTTAAATGTTAAAGGATTTCTCAAGTTCGTCAAGTCTAAGGCAGAATCCTGGATTCAGTCCTAAAGGTACATGAGGCAAGTTCCTCTATCTTAGTAAGCCACTGCCATCAACTCAGTCTTTAAGACGAGTGCTAATGTGCCCTTCTTTATGTCATTTATTCTCTTACCTTTTGTGCTAGCTGTAGCAAGAAATCCTGTCCGCTTCGTCTTCTCTTCTGCTTCAGCTACTTGTTAGCATATCCATTTTCACTGTCTATTAATAATTGAAAAGTAAACCTACACATTCCTCGGTCAGTTGGGCAAAGAGAAAAGAAAGAAAACTTACACATTAATTAAAAAGTTACTTACCTGTAGCCCTAAAACTCCAGGAGTCTAAGGAAAGAAGATAGCAAGTTTGAGTCCAGTGTGGGCAACTTGACAATTAAGTAAGACCTTGTCTCCTCTATGTTGCATCATCAGAACCCCACCCCCAAGAGAAAGAAAGCGCACTGTGATAAGAAAAACTTTCTTAGATGTTTCTAAGGGCACAAAATATGAGTGGAAAGAATGCTATTCAAAATCTCACGATAGACATTTACTTGTGGAAAGCCAGGAGTATCTAGCAGAAAAGCAAGATAGCTAGAACAAAATAACTTCTGGAAAATTTAATCTATTATTCAGTTGGTTCTGAGGTTGTGATCTGAAAAGGCTAGGAGATCAGCTAATGTTCTCTCACGCCTAAGGAGCAGCTGTTTCTGCTCACCAGGGGCAGCTCTTACTATGTAGAAACAAACCCTTTATGGAGGAACAGCAGAATATTTGAGCATGGACGCTCAGTTACTTGGTGTAGTTCCTCAAATGTAACTTCTTCACCTACACGGACATAAGCTACGTCATCATTAGTATTGTGTAAACATCAACAAAAACTATTTAAAAAGGAGAAATAACCATAAGTAAATAGCAATTTCAAATACCCATAAAATTATTATGCAGTTTTAGCCAATTACAAATCTGCTTTCAGTTAAAAAAAAATAAAGTGCCAAAGCCAACCACAGAAATGAATCAGAATGCAAGTTTAATTGGAGACTGCCAGCAAGCGGCCAATTTAAAGACTATTTTGAGAGCTGGTTGAACTCCGTATTGAAGCCCTGTTTGATTCACCTTAGGATTTGCTGCCATGCTGACAAGTAGAACTGCCTCCTCTGCGGCAGGCTGAAAATGTCCCTGTTGCGTCTTAAGTCATTCTCACCACTGCTTAGAGTTGAAGGAAATTAAGAAAATTCAACAATCTATTGCAGTCTATTTGCAGAGCCCAGTGCAAAGTGAAAGTCTGGGACCCTTGTTCAAAAGACAAGATGGAGCTGTTGGTGAAAGTACTAATGACCTCCCTTTTGGGGTCTTTCTCCTAGTATATGATGTTAACTTTTGGTGCCACTATTTGGGCAGTTGATACATGCAAGGTGAGCGCAGCCCCTATGGACACCTGGCCACCATCTCGGGACCTTTGGTCTCCTTCTTGTATGTCTTTGCTCCAGCCATGATTGGTTCTGACCTGTCCCAGTGGGTAGATGAGTGGGGGGAGTTAGGTACCTTTTTCACCTATGAATAAGGAAGCCCCATTTGTGACGCTGATAACACAGGGTGAATAGAGTCACTCCAACGCCTGCTTAGAGATTCTTCAGGGTGCAGGCTTCCCTACATCCAACCTTCTCCCTGCTGTCACCAAACAGCCAGAAGAGTGGACAGTGACAAAGCATGAGCCTCCACAGCCGACTCAACTCTGCCCCGTGACTGCGACTGTGATGGAAGGTAGGTGTGTACAGGAAAGCCAAAGAGAAAATGTGGAGACCCAAGATGCAGAAGAGAGTACCCAGCTGCCAAAACCCATGGCAGAGAAAGGAGCAGGTATAGGCGGCGCTCCCGAGCCATCTGCCCCTGATCTCTACCATCCCACCAAAATTCACTCACAAAATACAAACTGAAATTCAAAGACAAAAGTAATAATTACCAATTAAAACATAGCACCTCTAGCCTGGGGCTTCTGCAGACATGAACCCTGCATTTTCATGCCGGGGAAGCTGACTCTGGCGGATTTGCTGGTGACATCCGGTATCCTGATTCTGGCAGGCCGTGCAGAGCTGCGTGCGCCTGCTAGCTCTGACTCTCTTCCAACATATACAACCTTACTTTTCAAAAAGATCTTTCTACCTTCCTGAGAGGGAGGCAGGAGGAAGGCAAGGCATTCTAGCAGTTTTTAAAACAGTGCATCTTTTATTTCATGGATTTATAAACACCATACATAGCAGTGCTAGAGGAACAAAAATGACTTAATTTGGAGTCTGCTTCTAAGCAGTGCCATTCTAATCAGAATGTAATTAAGGCATTGCTCCAAGCAGTCTTGGCTGGGCTCAGTGAGCTTAGACAGATACGGCTCTCAGAGTCCGCTCCAGCCCAGACTGGATTAACCATCATCAAAGCCTAGCAGAGACTGGTTTCCCTCTCTGCTTTGTGGCTCCATCTCTCTTGTCATATTGTTGTTCAAATCCCACTCTGCAGGTCCCTGTGTCACTTTTTTTTTTTTATGATCGATTAGTGCACACATTTATACCATCACAATGTTTGTGCACATTTATATTGTTCTAATGTTTGCAATATTCTTTGGATGATAATTTTTGTTATGGCACATACTTTAAAAACCTAATTAAAAACTTAAACTTAATAAATAATTTTTGAGCTTTACAGCTTTGCACATATGGTCTCGTAGTTTTAATTCTTTTCTTTGGTACAGTGATATTGCTTTCTCTGGGTAATGATTAGGAATAATCTATTGTATTTCATTTGTACAATTATATATAGTCATGTATATAGTGATTATATATACTATTTATGGAATATTTATTAGTTGCTAACCACAGTTATGCTCTTTTGCCTTCACAGCAACTTTGCAAAGTAAGCATTCTCAGCACTATTTTTTTACACTTGAAGAAACTGAATTTGAAAGGGACGGAGCAATTTGTTTAAATTCATGCAACCGGTAGCTGCGATATTCACTGAGGCCTTACTATGAGCCAAGAACATTCTAAGTATTCTACCTGGGTTATTTCGTTTAATCCTTCCCTCCACCCTTTTGTGATACAGTATTATTATCCTTTTTTTTTTTTGTCTTTTTGAGGCAGGGTCTCGCTATGCAGTTGAGGATGGCCTTGAGATCACTTTTGTAGCCCAGGCTGGTCTCCAACTCGCACCAATCCTCCTGCCTCAGCCTCCCGAGTGCTGGGATTACAGGCGTGAGCCACCACGCCCAGCGTATTATCCTTATTTTACAGACAAAGAACTTGAGATTGCAAAGATCGATTTCCTCAAGAGGACACCTTTACGCTACAAGGTAAAAGAGGCAGAATTTTACTACAGGCATTTGGGCATCTAAACTTGTGTCTTCTTTCATTACTCTACTTGCAGAAATTTACATTTTGCAAAAATGTGTACTGCAATAGTTGTGTTCCTCTTTATTCCTCCAAATTCTGTTTCCCAACATCAGTAAGTTCACCGTTCTCTCCTGCATTTGAAACCTTGTGTGTATTATGACCACCTTGACAAACAGCAGACTTGCAGAAGGGGCGCAGTGGTCAGGAAGGGGTTATAAGGACTGTCTCTGCCTCTCTCTTAGGATACACTCCTTACTTCTCTCTCCAGCTCAGCTACTGTGGAAGGCAGAATAGTAACTCCCCAAAGACATCGATATCCTAATCCTAGCAACCTGTGAATTAGTACACTATATCACAAAGCAAAAGCAACTTGGCAAATGTGACTAAATCATGATGGTAATAACTGGAAAGGGACCGAAAGGTCAGAGTCAAGAAGAGATGCGATTGAGAAAGAAAGGTCCAGAGAAAGCAATGGATGGTGGAAGAAGGGACCCTTGAGAGCAAGGACAACAGCCTCCATAAACTGACAAAAAATTAGTGGATTCTCCCTTAGAGCTTTCTTCGCCCTAGGGAATGGACCAAAACTTGGTGGCAGCTGGATTGTAACCCATACTACACTTCAGGCCTATGGAACTATAAAATGATAAATTAAGCTGTCTTAATCCTCTCAATTTGCGGCAACTTTAGAAAATGAATACTACTCACATGCTGTGAGGAAGCCCAGGCTGCTCAGCTTTCAACCTCAGCAAAGACCTCAGTCTACATGTGATTTTGTTTTCTAGAAGGTGAACGAGCTTCCAACCTGTCCAGCTCCCAGTGCCTGCTGGACTTGCTCAAATGACTGTCAGTCAGGGCTTTCCAATCCCACAGTTCTGATGTGCCGGTGAAATGGTGCAGGCTTGCTGGCCTGAGACTCCATTGTTACAGGCTTGCATGATCACAAATTACAATAAACCTTAGCCTGTTCTTCACTGCTGGAAATTTCCACCCTCTTAGAGCATCAAGACTATTTTATAAGAACAAGATGCCTCTATACTGTGAGTACGGACAGACAGAAGGACACCTTTAAGCTAAAAGGTGAATAAGCCATCACCTTAAATGAATAAGCCATCTTCAAGAGCATTTGCTAATCTCTACTGAGTACAGGACTTTTACAAACATTAGTCTTTAAAAAGCTTCTCTTTGGATGATTCCCAAGCTTGGTAAGAATAATTGAGAATGCTGACTCCATAATATCTAACATGAAGACCATACAAAAAGTTATGGGGGACCCTCTAATGAACGCTGGTGCACAGATACGTACTTTGATTCATTTTGGAACAAAGAAAACATCACAGAGGTACTACGAACATGAATTTGATATTTGTTAGTTTTAGCTCTCTAGGCTTTTGCAGTTTTTTTCTTATAGAAAATAATATTGTCTTGCAACTTGCCACACAATATGAATGGCATCATCAACCTGAAACTTAGTTTTTGTTCAGAGTAGCACTACATAGTTGTTCTACATCTCTTGTTTCTTCCCTCCCTCCCTCTCTCCCTCCCTTCCTCTCTCCCTTCCTCCCTCTCTCCTTCCCTCTTTCCTTTCCTCTCTCCTTCCCAAACCTGTAAATCTAAAATTATATATAATTGTGCTTTTCCCAGATTATGAAGACAATTAGGCAACACTGTGCTTGCTGAAACAGGCTCTCAGTCCACTGAGCTATCTCGCTGGCCCTCTATTGAGTTTTATTTTTCATTAATTTGCAGAGTTACCTTTAAATTCTGCATCATAATTTGTTATATTCTGTGTTTTGTAGAAGCTCTTTCTAGGTCTTGGAGTGTCTGTTCATCTAGCATATGATGTCCATTCTTTAACATTTGCTTAAATGGGAATAATCTACTATAACAATACTTCCTTAAAAAATAAACACATGTTTACTACTTAGCCTACTTCAAAGGTACAAATAGGAACCATTACATTTTTTTCTAAACTTTTCATGTTATTCACTCACCTTGAATTTAATTATTCACAGTGTACAGTGTGAAGTGGGGATTTAATTTATTTTTTTCCATGGGGATACAGTATTTCTCAGCAGCAATGGTTAACTAATCATACTATCTAATTTTTAATGGTATCTCTCTTTTTCATACATATAATTTAGAAATATACAATAATACCTCTGTGACTTTATCTGAGGTAACGTCTCTGTCCATAGCGTCTTTTCGCTACTGTGTTGTTGTATGAATATTCTACTCTTCCTTTAGATCCTACTTTGAGCGTGACTTTCTTTATAAGAGAGAGCTCACACTTCTTTCCCCTTCTATGTTGATTGCAAATTTTGTTACAGTGTGTATTGTACTAGAGATATTTGTGGGGAGAAAGATTTTTACTGCCAACATTAAGCTTTTTTGAGACTAACCATATTGTCCAGTTATTCTGTACTGTCAAGTACCTTGCAGCTATTTAATAAGATTATCTAAAGGAATACATTAATCAGCGAATCTTCAGAACACAACAGCTTGAATGACACTTGGTAGATCTGAATAATTCATCTCTCTATGATTTGTCTTTCCCCTCTTGCTGACTTTCTGCAGAAATTTTATTGCATAGTTTTATTGTTAGTGTTTTCCTTTTAAAAATTGATCTTTGTGTCTATAATTTATAGTGATGTTATTTGTTAAACTTTTTTCATTTCTGCTTTTAAAAATGAATGTTAACTGAGAACTAAGTTTTCATCTCACTTATCTAGTGATCCTACTTCAACCAAAACTAAAAGACTACAAAGAAAGCTCTAAACTTAGCAGGATGCTATTTACTACACGTGCAGAATGGCAAAAAAGCATACCAGTGACTATAAACACTCACTTTTATATTTTAGATATTCAATGTTCCCCTGTAATGGTAATAAACATGTGACTTATTACATGCCTTATTCTTGGGGTATAACAAGATCAACCAATCATGGAAGGTACAAAAAATCATAAGTGATTTTTTTTGTGTGTATTTTCTATGTAAGCATTTACAGCCAGTGACACACAGTAGGCATTAACATTGTTGGAGGGAACCTGAAGTTGTCGTAGTATCAGTTGAAGATATTATTTGCACAAAGACTTAGATTATTAATGTCATTTTCACTTATAATAAAACTTCAAATGATTAGCATGAAGTCCTTTTTCATTGCTATCAAATTTGCCATTGACTAAAACTCTAGTGACAGATGTAGCCATCAACTGCAAACACAAAAGAATGAAAAACAGGAAAAAATGATCATTGTCTTCAGAATTTCACACGCAGCCAGTTATTTAGAAGGCAAGACCTACCTTCTTCTCTCATACTGTGGAAGGTTGACTCTTGCATTGCTTACAGGTCAGCAAATCCTGCATAGTTATCTTGCCTTGCTGAACATCCTGTGTACAGCCTATGCTACACTATGTCTATGCTAAGGCAGGCTTCGTCTCTAACTCCTCTAATGCACTTAAGGAAAAAAGACCACTTCCAAGAATTCATGCATATTATTCTTTTAAACCATCCTGAGCTTTTCGCTTAAGTGTTTCTCTCCTTACCCTTAGAAATTTCCTGTTATCATTAGCTTTCCAAGGTGCTCAGTTTGCATAAGCTCTAAAATCTAGCCTTCCAATTTCTGATCTGGTCACCCTACCAAACCCTTCGTCTTTTCATCCTTTGCTCCTCAACTTCCTTTCTGGTGAATTTCCCTTTGGAAAGCACTGTCTACTCTCTTATGCTTCTGTCCCATTACACACATAAAATTTCTAACTTTCTTCCCAATCTTAGCCATATGGATTTCAAATATTCTCATTTGCCTCTTGTTCACTTCCTTCAACAAAAGTCTGTTTTATCTCAAATGTGTGCTTTTAGTCCCAAATTTACACTTAGGGAGCATAAATAACTCTTATCTACAACCTCTGTCAGACTTCCTCTCTTTAGAGTTCAGTTCCCTAGTCTGCAAATGAGGTGGATGGAAGGGACCTGCAATGTCTTTCCTTCAGCATGGGCAGCATGACAGTCTGGATCTGAGATCTGCTTCCTGTGGTTCACCTCAATTCCTTAGAGGCCATTTCTTACAGACTGGGCTTTCAATGCTACATGCAATGTCTTGAGCACTTTTACTATCAGCACGTTAAAGTGGGCCATGAGGAAAAAGAACTAGCTGTTCTAGGGTCACAGATGCAGGTATGTGAGTACAATCAGACATAGCTAAGAGAATAGAAAGCAGACAAAGGATGTGAAGCTGCTGAAAGGTGAAGTGAAATAGGAGACTCATGTTGAAGTGTCTTTGCGATACCCCCAGCCCCAAGCATAACAACCAGAGGCAACTTAGCCAGTGCCAGGACTTTGGGGAGGGAACTCACAGAAAGGAGAAGCACTTAGAATTAATTCATCAAGAAGACACATAGTTTAGGTAGTTAATTTCATAAGGTATTGCTGGCTCTAGAGCTCAGAAAGACAGAAAGGGGACGGGTTACTGCAAGATCTGCCAGTAGATCCAGACAGGGATATAGGCGCGTGTAGTACAGAAAGAGACGCGATCTCAAGTTTCTTCTCTTTTTGTTATCTCCAATATAAAAAGTCCCGAAAGCTTTAGTCATTTCTAAAGGCAATCAGAGGTATGTAGAATTTACTTTTGGTTGATTTCAGACCTTCACTCACTTATTAGATTGCTAATCCCATGATTAGACTATTATGCCATCCAGTTAGTGTAAGAAATGCAATTATATTCCCTCCCTTTTCTGTGATAGAAGGCATATCAGAGTCAGACAACAGTCACTTGGAGAAGATCCATTACTTCTGAACAAGAAAAATTCTGGCAACAAATTTTCCATCTTCTGAAAAGGAAACTGATCATCATTATACCATCTAGAAGTTTGCTTTATTGTACTGTCTTTCTTTTCTGTCTTTTTTTTTTTTTTTTTTTTGTCTTTTTGTCTTTTTGAGACAGGGTCTCACTATGCAGTTCAGGCTGGCTCTGAGCTCGCTTTTGTAGCCCAGGCTGGTCTCAAACTTGCACTGATCCTCCTCACTCAGCCTCCCCAGTGCTGGGATGATAGGTGTGCGCCATCACTCCCGGCTTATTGTACTTTCTTTTTCATTTTCAAATAAATGAATGAACTTCTGTGTCTTTGTTCAGGGCTGCATGTCCTGTAAGTCTTCTAGGAAATGGGTGATGGATGACTGGATTAAAACAAATTAAAATTGGTGATTATAGATGTCTCTATCCAAGTAAGGTAACTGATATTCTCACAGTATACCCATTTGGTAAGCGAGTACTTGGAGGTTCAGAGATTGAATGACTTGAAGCTGGTCACACAAGAAGTAAAGCTAATATTTAAACCCAGGCCTCCTGATTTAACATCCTGAGCTTTCCCCTCAAGTGTTCTTTTCCTTACCTCTAGAAGTCTCCTGCAATTGCTAGCTTTCTAAGGTGTCCAGTTTACATATTTTCTAAAATCGAACCTTCCAATTCCTGATCTGGTTACTCTACTAAATCCTTCAGTTTTTCATTCTTTGCTTCTTAAGGTTTTTTTCAGGTGAATTTATGCTTTGAAAACTCTAAGGGACATAAGGGACAAGTCATTTAGACTACACTATCAGTAAGTTTTCCCAGGACTGGGCAAAAGCACTATATATGAATTGAGGCATCACCTCATGTAGGTCTTATGTGAGGGGTTGTTCGAAGGAAATACTTAATTCAGCAGCAGATATTGTTTATATTAATAAATATGTCTAGTTCCCTTTGTTTTGTTTAATTAGAATAAAGTTTCAGGTGATTGAAGTCCAGAGGAAATTAAGAAAATGAATTTTCCAAGTTCAAATATCCAAAAAAAAAAAAAAAAAAAAAATCCCACTGAAAAAGAAGTAGTGTTGATTCATGTTCAGCTTTCAAAATATAGCCAACTCCTCAGCACACATTTTCAAATGTCAAAGGGGAATGAACGCTGCAAATGCCAAAGACAACATTAACTGGTACGGGGTGGCTCTCTCCCCATCAGAGTGAATTAACCCAAGATGCTTCCATTAGCTTTACCTCTTCTTGTCTCACTCCCCTGCTGCTACCTCCCCCACATCCACACCCTGAGAAAATGCGGGCTGATGGCCCTTCCTGGCACAGAGCAGCCACGGTGGTGTTGCAGTGCACTTCCCCTCTTGGTACTCCCTTAACTCAGTGACCCACTGTGCTACCCAGAGGTACATTAAGCAGGACCCACCCTCACCAGAGAAATTCCTTTCATTCATCAACAGATAAGGAGTTTTGACAAGCCTTTCTAGGGAGCAAAAGAGAGAACACACACACACACACACACACACACACACAGACACACACACATACACATACACACAGGATTGCCCTGTAATGCTGAGAAACACAAAGTGAAGGAGCTAAAGAAAGACCAAAGGAAGCTATAAGGCAGCCAGGGCAGACAGGGAGTCTGCTATCAGAATTAAATGCGATGAAGTCCAGAACCCTCTCTCCATCCCTACCTGCTTCTTCTCAATGTCACTATCAGCCAAGGGTTTGATATAGAACAGATCCCTAGAAGTATTCCAGTAACTCCCCAGGACCACCAGGGCAAAAACAAAAACATTCAGGGCTTGACACTTACCAGGGCAACTTGCCAAGCTTATCACATGTGAAAAGAGCTGCTCAGAGAGAATAATCACGCTCATGTTCACAGGGCCTGGTGTTAAGTCTCTGAGAACCAAGGGCATTTTCCATCCAGAGCAGCTTGGAAGGACAGGGAATAGCACTTCTCTGTGAACTGCCAGAAAGGGCAATTATGCGTTTTATGGAAGGAAAGGCTGGAGGACAACTTGAAAGGTCACAGGGAGAAGGTCAGGGAGAACAAGCCTACCTTCTTGCCTCCAAGTCTGATTATTTGAAATGATTCCACCTTGTGAGCTTATATCATACATGATTTATGTAAATGTATTCTGCAAACCTGGCCATGAGGAGACTCTGACTCCAGCCTCCTCCTCCAGGCTCCAGTGGGAGTGGTGTAGTAATACGTCAGAATACGTCAGCTTCTCTGTGCTGTTTGCATG
Organism: Myocastor coypus; assembly: GCA_004027025.1. Taxonomy (NCBI): domain Eukaryota; kingdom Metazoa; phylum Chordata; class Mammalia; order Rodentia; family Myocastoridae; genus Myocastor; species Myocastor coypus. Next base: position 75,772 of record PVJA010000405.1, on the reverse strand, counting down.
CCTGTGCCCTGTCTCACGTTGGGATATCTTTTATTCAGTTGGAGGAACACCCATCTGACTTGATTCCTTATCATTCTTAATGCTAATAGACTGACTAAGTGCCAATTAGGACTTCTCATACTTCACATATAACCGTGTACCCATCCGTCCCTTACCTAAATTTGGAAAGAAGTTATGCAAAGCATTGAATGTTGTGCCACTGTTTCTTTCCTTATGTGACAGGCAGTCAATATGTTTTAAGAGGATGAAAAATTTTGGATGACTCTGTGATCCACCTCAATGACAACCCGTTCTACATCTTCCTCCAACTTTAGGAAGCGCTTGGTCTATGACCTAACTCACCACACCTTAGTCAAAACCAGAGTAAATTGAGCTTTTCCCCTATGTAACTCATGCATTCATTGGTCCAGCAATATATCCCAAGAGTTAACTTCTAAATACCAGCACTAAATCAGTGACCTCACCTATCTTTGTATTTATTTTCACAAGGGCCACGTCCATATTTTAATGACTTGTGCTTACAAGTATTTCCAACCCTTCTCTTGATCCCATAGAGGTGAGAGGCAGTAGGAAACTTGTATTTACAGATTTCATTTCCTGAATTTTCTTGTGAAATAATTTTTGATCTGCTCTTCCAAGAGTAGATACTGATAAAAGTTGGAGGATGGAAGGTACTGATCTGCTTCTTCCATTTTTTTTCTATCATCAGTTACCTCACTTCTCTACATTCTAGCCCCAGCTACTCATGATTCTAACCTCTCTTACACACTTCTATGGTCACCCTAGCCTTTGATGTGGCGGTGGCTTCTTGCCCTAGGTAACTTTGCCAATTCGGATTTAACCTTTTAGCCCTTCCATAATCTATGATGTCAGGTCGTTGTGTTGACTCTCTTCACTCCAAAAAAATCTAACTTGGTTTTGCTTTTCTTCACAGACTTCTAGGTGAAGAAATGGATTTTGAATAACATGCTGCAAACTGGTGCGCAAAACAAAAGTGGAATTGGAGAGTTTCAAAGAGTAAATATACACATTTTCTAGGGCTATCACCACCAAACATCACAGACTGATTGATATGTAGTATTTTAAGCAACTTAAATAGCAGAAATGTATTTTCTCATGGATCTGGATGCTGCAAGGTCAAGACCAAAGTTTCGTCAGGTTTGGTTTCCTGTGAGAGCTCTCTTTCCCCTTAAAGATGGTCATATCTTCCCTGTATTCACATGATCTATCTCAGTGTACACATAACTTTCCAGTCTCATCCACTCTTGTGAAGTGATTGAAATCAGTTTGCATTAAAACTCCTCCTAGCCACCTCATTTTAATTAAATCATCTCTTTAAAGTTTTTCTTCACATACCAGGAGTGATCAAAATATACAGTGAATATTTAAATTTAAATGAAGTATATTGTCATTAATTCCTCTCAGAATACTGCCATCCATTTTTAACACATTTATCCCATCATTTTTCCATGATGTGGCTTCAGAAGTCTTCTTTCCTGTCTCTTCATGGATTCCTTGATGCTTTGAATCAATTCAGAATGTTAATAGCAATTTCCATCAAATAAAAACATTATGATGTGTCCTCATCCACCTTATTCACTGGATATAAGACCTTGTGACTCTAGCGCTTCTCTAAGGTCAAAGTGTCCACAAAAGGTAAACATTTTGAATGGTTTCAGGACATCGAGGCAACTATAGCAGTACAACTAAAGATACCAAACAAATAGAATAATAAGGAGAAATAATAGGGAACAACAGGGGGTATTGGGCATGTCTTTGGCAGCATAATATGTGCTTGCTACTAGACATACACACCTGAATAAGAGATGGAGTTTTTAATTTGCCATTAACTTTGGGTGAAACATTAAAATACGTCATTCATCTCAGGACAGGTTGAATGGGTGAAGTGGCTGGGGGATGACAAATTGCAGCATCTCATCCTATTACATCTTCTAAGCAACATCTTAAAAATTAAAGTGAATAAAGCCTGAGGGGGAAGATAATTTTAGGTAGATGCAAGAGCATGATTTCTTAGGGCTACGCTTGTATGTAAGAGAAAGCCTAGTGTATTCATCCTTCACGCAGTTGGGAGGGGAAGTTTTGCTTTAGATATTTTAAGTAACAGCATTGTTTCTCTATATTCTTTATGAGATTCTTTAAAGCTCTTTTTTAACTATTAGGAGAATGGGGATTGGTATTTACCAATGAGCTAATGTTTTAGTTCCACAAATTTCTTGTTTCTGGTTCATTTCATCTTTGAGAGAAGGTCAAATCACCCCCTGTTGGTCATTCTGTCTCTGATACCATTGTAGCCAGCTCTCTTTATACACCTGTAACTTTGGGGCCTGAGACAAGACTGCTTCCAGCATATTGTATAGAATGTTTATTGAAACATGAGAATCCTTTAATAGTATGGCTCTTATTTTTTTGTTTTGTTTTGCTTAGCCATATCACTATGAAGTATTACATAGTAATACTAAAGAAGCATTACATAGTATTTCATCTAATTCATTGGTCCCAAATTAATAATGAAAGTGAAATATAAATTTTTTGTCTTGTTACTCTTTCTCAGCTCTTTTTTAAATTTCGTTCCTACCTTATGTCATTTGAGAAGCATTAGAGTGATCTTCTGATAGACTTTTAGCTTGAAGAATATATAATTTGTCCAATGGCATTCTTTCAGGGAGACAAGTGCTTGACAAACAACATTAGTAATATTCATAACCAGCCTGTGTGGGTTTGAATATTTTTGCATTGTATCATACATATCAAAAGTGAAAGGTTTATGGTTCCCCAAGGAGACTCATAAGAATCCTGAAATAAGGCCTTTTCTTTTTCTGGAAAAACTTTGGTTCAGAAATTCAAAAGGCAATTCTTTAATATTTATTCCTAAATATTAAAGAGTAAGGTGGTCATAGGGTATTTGATCACTCTATTATAGATGTAGGAATGGATTTCTTCTTGTCTCATTTTAACCAAGTTATGTATATTGAAAATAGATTTTAAATACCACATGCATCTTTCCAACAATTAAGATTGAGAACATTTGACTTGGGAGTTTTCTGAGTTCTTGGATTGTTTTGCATTTCCACCTCTGAGGAGGAAATTGATCGTAAGTTATAGCAAGAGAGCACCAAGTTAGACGTAAAGAAGAACTTTGTGTGTCAGGCTGATTAAACACTGGTGCAAATTAGCAGGGAAGCTTATGGAATCGCCATCTGTGGAGAGCTTTCAAAAATAGAATTGACAATTTTCTTCTTTGGATGATTTAGGAAGTGCCCCTCCTGGCAAAGACATGGGCCAAATGGGCTCTTGAAATTCTTTCAGATTCTCTGCTCCTAAGAGTCTCCCTTTACATTTCTGGAAAATATTTATTTCTTAAGTAGAATGCAGAGCAAAATGCTTGCAACAAAGGGTGTGTGTGTGTGTGCGTGTGTGTGCGTGTGTGTGTGTGTGTGTGTGTCTATGTGTTTATCAATGTCCTTAGATAGAAGGATGGTACCTATGTAAAACAAATCAGACCTTTCCAGACTTTGCAGGATCTTACCACTTTGACGCCTCACACCCCATGAGAGAAAGCTCTGCCCCCCTTCAAAGGCTGGCCTGGTTCTGTATTCTATTTTTTCTGTCTTTTGCTCTTGCACCTGTGTTTCCCCAGCCAACTTTACGTTCTCCCAAGTTTTTTGTTATTAGAGGTCTCAAAAATATGTTTCCACAGCCATGAGGACTTCTTCAGATTCCAGAAATTGCATTCCCAGTCCCTGCCAAACTCATCCACCTGAAAACTCAAAAAGTTCAGCTCAACATGTGCCATCCAGAGCAGCTGGCTAAAGGGTATTTTCGGGGGTGTGCTCACTACCTTCCCTGCGCGCAGTTCCTTTTGTAATGACCTCAGCACCCCCACACAGCTGTTTCCACTCTTCCGCTGGGCCCGCAGCTTCCCCCTACACGGAAAAAGCCTCCTTCTATCTGCACATGTTGAGGTCAAGCATGGTCATAGATAGCCACATCTTGAAGTGCCATTGGCATCGCCCTTTCTTGTGGCTTCTAGCTCTGTGAGTTAAGTTGCCTTTCTCAAACTACCCATTCTTCTTCATTTATAGTATTTTGTCCACTTTGAATAACCTTAACGCCTGACAAAAAAATTGGACCTCTCCACTGTGACCAGTATTTCTAACCTTAGTTTAGCATAGGAAACTTCACTGACTTCTCCATTGTGGGTGTTACCTGTCACCTGACTTAGGATCTTCTCAGTATAACCTTCATCTGACCACAGAGAAGCAGTGTAACCTAAGGGGTGAGCCATGGAGCACACTGACTTGTATTGTACATTCCAGCTATGGGACACCACTGACTAACTAACTGCATAATGCCTCAGTTTCCCCAGAATACAAACAGAGATAAACAAAACACTCCCCTCATAGCCCTGCAATGGAAAACACTCGTATGGATATTCTGGGGAATAAAGAGGTAAATGGTCCTGCAATCAAAAAGCATCAAGTGACCAGTGGGATAGTTACTTGTCAAATAGCTGTATTATGCTATGCACTATCCCCACTGCCCATCGGTACCACTGTCATCATCACAATTAAATTTTCTTTAGTGCTTGCCATCCTACCTATGATAGCATCCTACTTATGCCATCCTACCTACCTACCTCTTATTATGAAAATGAGTTATTCAGTTTGGTAAAGTTGACCTGCTAGGCAGAGCATTTCCCTATAACATATCCATAGGTTTAATGGGTCTACTTCTCCGTGTCTGGTACTACTTTGCTCCTACCATAGCCCATGCAAGATTGTCCTACAATGTGCTAGGAATAAATTCCAACAAATCTCTTTTACTGAAATTTACATTCCCTTTAATCATTTCAAGAAGTGATATCACCGCGCAGCTTTTGGCCTTGTGCTTATAGCTAGTTATCTCATTGCTTCTAAGTTTTCCCCTAAGATGTCAATTACTCCTTTATTATTCCAAACATTACCCCCAAGTATCCAAATCTTAGTTATCTCTGAATCTATTTGTCTTCAAATTGCCTCTCATTTATCTAAGGTTTTATAGCAAGCTCCTAGAAATTCAAATATCATTTTATCTGATGTAGTGATAATGACGATTAAAACAATAAAACCAATAGGAATTAAAAGAAGTCCATGAAAACACGCATCCGTTTATTACTTCAAAAGTGTACAAAACCTTCTGTGCATCCATTACAATAGAATTTCCTCTTCCATGGAGATTGAGCTCTCAAACTAATATGTAGGATGAGGATTGCCTACAGTTAACATTACTCTTAAAAATCCCTGAGGAAGTGTCGCATGCGGTATTAACATACCATTTCTCAATAAGGCCAAAAATTTCTTTTTTCTTCTGCTATTGGAACAGATCTCTGTTTCTTTGGTTGAGCTCCAGATGAAGCAGTTGGCTTGCACTGAGGGACCATGTTGCATGAAAAATAAGTATCTTTAAACACTAGAATCCCACTCCTGTACCATCAGGTGCCCACATGACGAGGAGCAGCCATGGAGAGACAGAAGCCCGAGGGCACATAGCCTCCGTATCACTGTCAGCTTGGGGCATGTGTGAAGACACTAGAGGCCTGCATGGCCCGGGATATATCCCATCTCCTTCTGCACCTCTCTTTCTGTTTCTTTTCTGCCTCCAAGTCTGTCTCTTTCTTTTTGTGAAGTATGAAGGAGGAACCATATTGCTGAATATGTGTAAGTCAAAAAAGATTCACGATGTGCTATTAATATACCAGGTCTGAGCATCTTAACAACCTGAAGAAGTAGATAACAAGTACTAGCTCATTACAAGTAGAATTACATGAAAGCTTAGAATAGATTCAAAAGATGTCAGGGATACAAATATGAAAACCCCGGTTAAATTTTGATATCAGCTAAACAATAAATAATTTTGTAAGTTCATCCCAGATAATATTTGGGGCATAACTGTACTGAAAATATTTTTGGCTCATCCGAAATTCAAATGTAACTATGTTCCCTGTATTATATGTGACAGCCTTTGCTGAAAGGTACGATGTAGTTGCGAGTTATCTAACTTGAACACACTTTACATTGGATCATGATGGTCCTTTGTTTTGAGAGTATTTTTTCATTCTTTCTTCATGTCTCAATGAATGACTTGTTTACAAATTTATATTTGAATTAACTCTTGATTTATTCTATATGATTAATTAAAAATAAATACCATATATATATATATATATATATATATATATATATATATATATATATATATCTTATTGCTGTTCAAAAATAAAGATCTGATTCTTGACAAGAAATCAAATATCTCCTTAATGTGTACTGCTACAAATCAAACAGTCAGTGAGTTGGGTTTTTCAAAAATGCCACAAAGTCCAGGGGAAAGTTGTGAATATAACACAAAAATTTCTGTTACTCAGATGGAATGGAAAAGGTTTAAGCAATTAAAATAAAGTCCATGTTCACCTGTCTCATATATCAGGGTTTTACTCATTATGACATCATTACTACCTAAGTAGAAAAGTCTCCTGGTGTTGAGCCTTCTCATTTCATTTACCAATAGCTGACATTCTTATCATTTTATTGGTGCTACATACTTTGCTGACACTAGGACAGATAGCTTCTCATCCCCCCCAAATAAAGCAAGCACAATGTTATTTTATTGTTACGATGCGATTTACTTGATAGGCAACTACAGTTCTGGACTTGACTATTGTTTGCATAAAATAACAGTTGTATAATGTTTAGTTTGATTAACACAGGTTCTTTGACTGAGCAGCTGCTGGTAGACTGTCCTATGGATGGACAGTCTGAGGTAAATCGTGAAAGGCTTTGAGATCATCAGTAGCATGTTCTGTGTGTTACGCTAGAAAGTGTAGGAGGAGAGGAAAGTTAGATAAGAGAAAAAGATCGGAATGTTATAGATTTTTGTTTCTTTGTTAATGTATCTGGAAGAAAAACATGATGAACCTCATTGATTTGAAAATATCCCATGACACAATGATCAACACAGAGTCTCATTACGAAGCTCGGATTTGTCGTGATCTTCCTCTTTCCAGCCTCCCCAACACTGAGATTACAGGCCTGCTCTGCCACGCCCAGTCTCCAGATCTTTTATTTATCACTAAGACATCCAGAAAATGCTACTGAAGGGATAACAATTTCTGACATTTGTGGAAACTGAAACAAAATAGCCCTGAAACTATATCTCTGAAACTTCAGAACAAGGGGAGAGTTCCATGTACTCCCGGGGCTGAGACAGATGACTTTCCAATCACTACCTAATCATGATGCTGCTGCTGAGCAGCTGTGAGTTTATGAGACTGTCCCCTACAGCAAGCTCATCCAGAGCACTCAGCTCTGGTGCTTCCTTATGGGGAAAATTTTGCCTCTGAGCCTCAGTTTCCTTCTCTGCAAAATGGGAATAAAAATATTAATCAGGGTGGGTTTGAAGGAATTAATGTGAGTAAAAGAATAAAGTGCTTATCATATGACAGATAACAATCAATTAATCCATAGTTTCTATTATTATTAGTAATGAGTTTTATGGGGAAGGAAAATAAGACTACTTTGTTTCATCAACTCTTTCGTTCAACAAACACTCAATAAATGTTGGGTGTGTTTTCTAGGTGTTGGAGATTAAGTATTTTTAACCTCAGGATGAAGTCCTCTTCCTGGTATCTTCTTTTCATGCCAGTTTCTCCCCCATACCAGAGGTGGCAGGACACACAGACCTATAGAGTGAGTAAGCAATAATAGGGAGTCACACTGCCTATGCTTTTGCCCTTGCTTTGGTGCTTATATCACCTACGTGTGAACCATACTGCCTCATTAGAGACGAGGAGACTAAGCACATGGAGAAATTTAATAGCACATCTAAATGAACAAATAGCAGGACTAGGGCATGGGTTTAAATTTGCCTGGCTATGAAGTATCCAAATTCAACCACCACAGACAGGAAAAAATACATGAGGATTCCTAAATATGACATGTAAGAGTAAACCACCCTTGCGTTATTCCTGTGGTCACTGTGTTAGAAGAATCTTAGTTTAAATCCAGCATAAGAATTGAAAACTAATTCTTATATCAATGTGCCATTATACCAGTTCCCTAGTTTGCTTCCCTGACTATGCATTCATTAACCTTTATTTAACCAGTCCTTCTTATTGCTGATGTGATCAGAATCAGAGGGTTAATGAACTAAGCCACCCTTACTAAAAATAATCTCTACAAAGACCGCATGTGGTAATTCTAATGAATCACTTTATAGCAAATGTTCTTATAAAGACCAAGAAGGAAATAAGAAAGAGTTGTTGAAGTAAAACTGAAAACCAGTATTGAGAAAGTGGATCATGGTCTGCTTAGGATACTACATTTTTTTAATCATACACTATTTTTTTCTACCAAAGATGTCATAGCAATGTATCAGTGGATAACTGCTCTCAGACACTTATGAAGCCATTGAAAGTAAACTTTGCTAAGGGGAAATTTAGTCATGGTAGGATTAATAATGTTTCTAATCTTCAGAATATTTCCAATCAATAATGAAAATCAAAAATCCTACTTTATCACCTGTTTCTAAGGATTCCAAGTACGTGTTTTTATTTCCCAACTCGGTGGCACAGAAATAGCTAGATGAATCTTATTTTGAAATTCCATGATGTCCCATTTACCCTCTGTTTCATAATTATAGTTGCATATTTCATAGCTCAATGTGGAAATGAAACATGCAGTGATCAAAAGTGAAATGAAAAAGATGAGATTCTAAATGAAGCAGATGATACTGTAGCTAAGGAAAAATCTATGTACAGGTCAGTCACAGTTAGGACCTTATGACAAGCCCTTCCACATAGGGAGCAGCATTTGTGAAGACACTGGATATGTCATCACCAAGAACTGAGAGGAATGCCTGTTGCAGATGCTTTAAAAATTTTGCACGAAAACACACAAAAGCAAAGAAATAATGAGAGATCTCCAGCCCATAGTATTCTCACAAGGATTGTGTAGAAGAGCTGCCCTAATGCCTTTCGTAACACCCTGGAGTCTGGGAGGCAAATAAATAGTATTTCAACACCCAACAAAATGAAGAGAAGTCATTCAATTGCCAGAATAGAGAGAAGGCCAGTGTGAAGAGAAATGAAGAAATTCCTAGGTGAAAAGTTGTCCAGCACCCAGATGTTCTGAAGCAGGAGGAGATCTGCACATGGCACTGAGGAAGAAAAGGAAAATCTCATGCTCTGTGTTGAGGGCAGGACACACTGTGGTATCAAGGTACCAAAATGTATGAGAAGAATCAGTGACCATTTCTAACTTGAGTTTGATGCAAGCAGCCTGAATCATGTAGGCAGCAAACAATGCTTTTAGTTTGTTTCTCTTTCCAATGGGCACCAACGCAGTTATCAGCTCCAGGACCTTCCATCCCTGCTTCAAAATGGGAGGACAAGGATTGAGCCACACTCTGGAGCAGTGTCTTGGGTGCTGGGAAATGCCCTGCAGTTGGTTACCAGGCAAAGCCAACTCTCCTTCCTTCTTAAGCTGCCCATCTAGACAGAGTGCACAGGGGCTGGTGGCCTGACACAGACACAAAATGAAGGGAGGGGAGGAGGATGTGGGGGAGAGGAGAGAAGTAATTCCAGGAAGAGGGAAAACAAAATAAAACACATTATCATAAAGATGTGAAATATCAAAGAGAAGTGTTTAGGAATAAAATCATGAAACTACTCTCCTCTATCAGTGACACAGCTGGTGGCATCTCTTATTTCAGGGCTCAGCCGGTGGGCATTACTGTGTGGAATTACTTTAGAATTTGCAGTATTGTTTAACATTGACCAATAGCTTCTGGGAAGGCTTAGAATACTTTAGGAGTCTTCAAGGAAGATGTATTGAGGAATATTTTAATCTACCCGAAGGTAAAGGAAACCAACAGAGAATGAGCTGAATTTTAAAGATTAGTAAATATACATTAAAATAATATCAAATGATAGCAGCATAGCTTCCAAGAACATGACATTTTGAGTTGAGCAAAAAATTAACTCTATCAGTGTCAGGAAAGGCATATTCTATTACCACCAGCATCTGGGAATGGAGTTCTGCTTCTCTGGCAGGCCAAGAAATTTCCTCCTTTACTTTTTCAAAGAGCTGCTATGAAAAAATTTTCCAACTTGCTCTTACATGTTCTACCGTGGCCAGGAGATTCATAAACCATGCTGATGATGTTCTTCCACAAATTCTGACAAAGTAATAACTTTGTGAAAATGTATACCTAAGTTTCTAAGTGTATATAGTTAAAAATAGCAAAGTCATTTTGAAGAATGGTGTGCTGAAGAGTGTTTTATAGATATGTTTATAAATATTGTATTAATATGCCAGAGATAGACATGTAGGCAACTACGCCCATGCTGGCCGTATAGACAATCTCATTAAAGCATAATATAACACTAGCGTCTTGAATAGACCTTCAGAAATCCTTGGCTCTGGAGCTGAAAGATATTAACTGGCCATGCTTTGATATTGGTTGATTTCATGGTTTAAAGTATGATTTCATTACACTGAAAGCACATACAGAGCCATGAAAGCATTCCAGAAGCCGGAGTTAGATATCTCATGCCATGGACAGAAATATCAATAACTTGATGTGTTACTCTGTACAGATCTCTTAGTAGAACTCAGCTTTGATTTCTTATCAGTAATGAAGATACCTTAGAAGTTATTAAAAAGATCAAAAGAGGAAATTGTCTTTTCAGGGAGATAACTAGAAAGGGAATAGCTGGGCAGAAGGTGATTTCTAAGTTTGGTTTTTTGCGGAGCCTCTGTGCTGATTTGGTGTTCTGGTGATCCATGCATACACATGTTTAGATCAAAGCTCATAATAGCTAAATCGTGAAAGCAGTCTACATGTCCATGAACAGATGAATGGATAAAGAACATGTGGTATTTATACATAATGGAGTACTACTCAGACATAAAAGAGGACTTATTTGAGTCATATGTAGGAAAATGGGCAAATTTTGAGAGCAGACTTTCATGCTTAGTAAAATAAGTGAATCACAGAAGTTCCTCTTATGAGAGAAACCCTAAATATAAATCATTTGGAAAGTGAAAAAGCAACAGGGAGGAAACAGGCAGGTAGATCTTTGGCAAATGCGAGGGACCCAGGGGCCAAGGCAATTGGGAGGAAGGGGGAACTGAACAGGACTGAGCTGTGAGGTGTGCATGTACAAGCTTCCAAGAAACTGTATTGTGCAACACAAAGGTGTACACTAAGAGTAAAATATACAAAAATCTAAAAAGTGTTGGTGTAACAGGAGCATTATGAAAATAAGTAGTAGAATTATTAATGATTGCAATAACTTATTTTATTGAAGAAATGTAGCCCAAAGAACCTCTGTCTTCCCAACTTAATGTCAAGATCTTTGTTGAAGAGAGAAGAAAGAACCTAGAGGGAGTTTAGCATTGCTGACTATACCACCTTCTCCTTCACGGAGCTGGGAATTCAAATTTTTTTTTTAAATGGTGAAATATTTATCAGTTGTTTTTACACCAAAAAGAAAAAAATTAAAACAGACAGATAAGTATTTTGTCCTCTTAAAATCATGTAAAGTTGTGAGTGGACCAGCATAATCAAGGATTCTGTGATTTTGAGAAATGAAGCAAGACTTTTCATTGTTAGAGGAGCCAAGGCCACTTCTGTGTACTCCTTTGAGGCTTCCTGATCGAATGTAAACGTGCCAAACGGGAGTGACAAAAGTTTCAGTGCAGTCTAGCTCTCTATTTTGATCAGAATAACAATGCAATAAGCATACAAGAATACACTGACAGTGTGTATTTCCTCTAATAACTCTGGATAATCATGAGTGATGAATAGAGAGGTTTCCTGCTTACTGTCCCCTTTCTCTCCCTGTCCCGACAGGAACCTAGCATCAAGCACATTGCTTTTGTGATACAGAGCCAGCATAGAGGATGTACTATTTACTGAGTAGCTGCACAGCCTGCTCAGAACGAACAGCCAGTGCTTCACACAGTCTTGTTCAGCGAGAGTTATCTGGGTTTACTAGAGAAGTTATGTATATGAACAGCAGCCTGGATGAGCTTCTATTTTATCAGCCACCACAAGGATCAATCAGTTCTTTTCATTTCAAGGAGAGTGAATATTAGATTACACACACACACACACACACACACACACACACTCGCACACACACTCGCAGGGCAGCCTGTTCATTCGCCCTTCCATGTACTCATGAAACCACTCCCACATGGCCTTTTAATTATGTTACTCCAAATTAATGTTCTTCGGAAAAGGAATTTTCCCTCTGCACGGTTATTCCCGTAAGCTGGCAGGGAAAGAGAACAAAGGACCCAAAACACTAATATTTGCATCCATTCTAACTCCAATGCCAAGCAATACACCGCATCATTACACGGACCTCCTCCCTTCTCGATAGGGTGTTTTCTGTGCATGGTGATCCGCAAACATTATCATTCCATGACAATGCAGTTTCATCAAGGTACGTCTCAATCCACGGGATCCGAGTCCCACACAACAGACGGCGACTTTGGAGGAGCTGCGTGCACGCTGCGTGTGTTACTTACTGGTTATATTGCAGTGGTCACACTGAGTCCCGTATGGCGCAGTATTAACGAAAGGCACGCAAGCACCTTCTGTTGAAACATCTGCGACAGGGAAATTTCAGGCATTTTTCCAGATAATTTTTGTGCTCTGGACCAAATTTTCATTAGGACTCGAAAACCTGGCAAGCAGTATTGTTGTGTATGATTTTTTTAATAAACTGGGACATGCCTTTGTTAGAGGAGTGAGTAAAAAGGTTCTTCGGAGACTCCTTTCTATTATGAAAAGTTCAGAAAACATATGACGGCTCACTTTTTTTTTTAAGAGCAAGTTTCTAGACTTGTATGTAGACAGACAAATAAAATTCACAGTTTGGGAGGAAGGTGCAAAAATGTAGATTTCTCACAGTTTAGAGTAAAGGACTCTGATGGTGGCTTTCCTTAAACACGTGCTTGTTGGGAAGGCGTGCAACCAGCAGAGATTCTTCTATGCGTCTAAGCTTTGGTAACTGATTGCAGAATTAAAAAAAAAAAAAATCCAAAGACGAGTTTTTGCTTGTTGTAAGAGACAGTGTGCTTCAGAATCAGGGGAAAAGGTGGAGTTCGGGCACAGCCTGTCTCGATTCACAAACAAGGAGAATGTAGCAACTAGTGTCGTTCATTTTTCTCACGCGTTGAAAGAAGGGTTTTTCAATTTTCTTTCTTCACTGCCAGTAACCACCCTACTACAGTAATAGAGACTAGAAAAACTCCCGTTTGTAATTCTTTAATTCCCTGTGCCCTGCTACAAACACTAATGCAAACCAAACATGCTTGGGAGTTAATATGTGCATTATCATTATGTAAATAGGCATGTTATCATTATAATTCGATGATGTTGTTTTTTTGTAAAGGTTTATTTTTTTCCACTCCAAATATATTATCCAATTTAAGTTATAATGCATATTATACCACTGGGGCCATCTAAGCACTCTAGATCATGCGGAATTAGGAGACTATATGCAGCAAAATGTTTCCCACCTATGCACATGGTTGATGCAGAAACAGCAAACAGACTAATGCTGTTTCCCATTGTTCAATTCCACCCCAGCGGTGCACAGAAGCCTCTGAGATTAATATCCGTCTTGCTGTTCAAATTGAGTACCACACTATGACATTTTCTACTGACAACATTATAAGCCATGATGATACATTTTAAATTTGATGAGATGAATGATCTGGTACTAGCAGGAAATAGGCTGTATATCTGAACCTTATATGAACTAGGAACAACTCATGTCACAGTCTGTTTGGAAATGCTACAATGTTTGCATAAATCCATTGCTTATGCATAAGCACCAGGGAAGTAGAATCCCGAGGCAGGCAGTAATCTGTAAAGTTTTTGTGGTGCTTGATAAGCAGGCAAGATGCATCTTATATTCTCCTTGGTGAATTGCAAATGTTTATGTAAGAAAGCACATGCAGTTAGTCCCATCCTGTATTAAAAGATCAATGCATACTTCTTCAGTGGAAATTGGAAGACAGTGTAGAAAGAAGTGTAAAGAACATGCATGGCCCAGTGCATCATTTTATTGTCCTAGGCCACTGAAGCCACGCAAAACTTGCTTCTAGAAGTAGATTTTTTTAGTCCCATTGTTTCTTTTCATCTTCTGTAGCTTTCAAAATTATGGGACATATCTCTATTTATTTTATTTCATGCATACAGAGAGACTGGCACAAATAACTGAAGCAAGGACGATGATGGTCCATTGCCTCATTTTCTGTTCCTTTCATGGAACAAATCAGCTAGCTATTATCTCTGAAGCAAGTAGGCAGTTAGAATATTTATTTTTTGTTTATTTAATACTGTTGATGCTTTTTCAAAATCTCCTAAAGGAGAATACTACTTGACAAGAGCACAAACAGCTTTACCAACTTGATTTCTGGAGGTTTAAAACTCATTAGCATTATAGAATCTGATTTACAGTGCTTTATGATGAACAAAGTAAGAGACCGTTTTCATTTGGTCACCTCTCCCTTTACTAAGTTTCTGCTTTGTGCAAAGCCTTCTTATATATTAGATATGCTCTCTGATGTTCGTTATTGTGCATAGAATGGCTCTATGGCTGGACAGAATCTACAAGGACCTAGAGCAAGCTCAAATATTTAACAAATGCATGTGAACTTATAGTTCGACCCAAGAAAAGATCACTTTTATTCTGGCACCTTATCAGTGCTGGGCTGCTTTGAGAAGTGGAGGTGGACAGATTCTTTGTGAACACTCAGTGGTAACACAGTGTCTTGTGGGGCCTTCCAACCCAGCCCATTGCTGTAGCTGCTGCCCAGCCTCCCCGCCTCCTCCCCAGATTCATTCTTACACTCTCTCTGTCTCTCTGTCTCTTTCTGTCTCTCTCTGTCTATCTGTCTTACTAGTTTCTAGTTGTATTAGTTGGCTAGGGCTCTTACTTAAATACCACAGAATAGGTGACTTCAACAACAGAATTTAATATTTTCACAGTTTTGGAGCCTGGAAGTCCAAGAGGAAGGTGTCAGTAGGGTTAATCTGTGGTGATACCTCTCTTTCTGGCTTATATATAACATCTTTCTTTCTTTTTTTTTTTTTTTGTCTTTTTGAGACAGGGTCTCACTGTGCAGTTCAGGCTGGCCTTGAGCTCACTTTTGTGGCCCAGGCTGGTCTAGAACTCGCAATGATCCTCCTGCCTCAGCCTCCCAAGTGCTGGGATTATAGGCATGCGCCACCATGCCCGGCAGTAACATATTTTTACTGTGCTCTCATATTGTACTTCTTGCAGAAGGAGAGGTGGGCAGGGGAGGGAAGGAAGGAGGTGAGAGAGAGGGGAGAGAGAGATGGGGGAGAGAGGAGATATTGGCTGATTCATGGTGTTTATGCCTCGTATAAAGCCATCAGTCCTATCAGCCTAGGGTCCCACTCTTGGGACCTCATTTAACTGCAGCTGTTTTTATAAAGACCCTACCTCCAAATGGAGTCACACTGAGAGTTAGGCCCTCAACATATGAATGTTAATGAGACATAATTCAGTCCAGGCTCCTAATCATCAACCATGTCACAACTAAATCTGCTTCTTCCCAGTAGTTCTTTCTAATTCTTAAGTCTGGTTAGGAAACAGTTTTAAATTAAGCCAAAAGTCCAGTGGCATTTTGTACTTTTGCAGCTGTACTCCGGATGTTCTTCCTTGCCTAGGACAATGGACATAGTTATGAATTGGCAAACTGTCTTGAAGAAGAGACTTCTTGCATAACTTGGGGCTCCAGAGTAGAGTTGGCAGAGTAATGAGACAGCCGCTCCCTGAGACTCTTTTTCCTTTGTGAAAATGTGCTTTGATGGAGCAATTCATAATTCAGGAGTCCACAAAACTTGTATCAAAGGTTGACAAAAATGTGAGAGTGGCATCTGGTTAGTCCTGACTAGCTTGAGGAAGAAGACTTGGGGAAGTCCTGAGTCACTGTGACTCACAATATGTGCAGGTTGACAGCAGCCTCACAACGTCCAGTCAACTGTCTGTACTCTTTTCAAGATCCATGAAGTTGGATGTGGGCCTATGACCTCATCTCCTTCAGAGTTCCATGTTCTGTCTTTTCCTTGTGAGGGTGGATGAAAGCCTGCCGATCTCGAGGGGGTCATAAACTTGAACTTGGAATGATGTGGTCATGGCTGTTAGTTTCATTTTCAGAAATCATCTGTAGCTTTGGCCAATCCACTGGGGAGAGTGGTGGTCACCTCCCGGAACACACTTTGCAGGGGTGGAGAAGACCTCCAGCTCCCCCTATGTCTTGGGATTGGGAGAAAGTCTATTGACTGGGAATGTGTAAAACATTTTTCTCTGCTTCACAGAGCTTGCAGCAATGGTGAGAAAAATTTTGGTACTACAGTACTTGGGAGGGCGGACCTGGTCTTCAGTGAGTAGAGGTCAAGGGCTTTGTTTAATATGTTACAGTGCCAGGACAACCCCCGCAGTCAGCATTACTCAACCTTAATTGCCAACAAAGCTGAGCATAGAAATCATGAGGCAGACCTTAAGAAAATGAGGCTAATCTTAAGAAAGTTATGTTGGTCCCATCTCAAACCTATCCAAGTTTAAGCTTACTTGTAAAATAAACATAAAAGTATACATTGTTCAGTTCTGCTGTAAGACATATTAGAAAATATAGTCAAATATGTTCTCTTAATTTAGCACAAACCAGGTGTTAAACAAACTCTGAAGTGTTGTGTGATGTGACGCATATTCAGAAAACATCAAACAATTACTGTCTTACAATGCTAAATAAACTGTGGCTAACCCATAGTATTTATACTACATTACAAATTCATGTGGTTTGCCTGTGTGTGTGTGTGTGTGTGTGTGTGTGTGTGTGTGTGTGTGTAGGGTGGGGGTGTTGAGACGGGAAGTTATTGCATTGGCCCATTGCTGTAGAAAGTAAGACTTCTCTATTGCACAGAAAGCAACACAAATCACCAGGCAGGAAAGCGCTATTCTCTTCTCTTAAGAATCAGTAGACTTGATTTGAGGCACAAACATCCAGAAGATGACAGGGCTCAAGAGACAAAGAGAATTAGAGGCTGAGAGAAGAGGAGAAACTTTGGAGGTAGGCACAGCTCCTCAGAAACCCATGCATTAGTCAGAGTCCCAGAGAGCCCACTGCAAGGAAGTGGGCCCATGAAAGGGCAGAGGATGCCAGGCTGCCATTCGCAAATCATTTTCCCACCATTTTTTGAACCTTGCCACCACAGGACCTTTCTTGTTTCCCAGTCAAAACTTAACTTTCTGTGATGAAACCACACAGAAGGTAATAGATATTCAACCAACGGTCTTCCATAGTTGCCCTGATGGAATCCTTGAAAAGTTTTACCAGTATCCGGTAGATGTCCCTCACTCCCTCCATCATAGCTCACCTTGGAATGAGAAGTCATCACTCCGACTGTATGCAGCAGGAAACAGGGGTTCTCACTAGACCCTGGGCTCAATGCCCGCCTGCCCGGAGAGGAACGTGCCTGCAGGTCAGCGTGACAAGACACACATTCAACTCCAGCTGATCCTCAAGGGAATCTCAATTGTCTTTAAAATACCAAATATCAGACCATACACAATTTCTACAAAATCCCAGGGTAATTCATTGACTCTAGTTTGGGGATTATTGAAAAGTCAGATAGTTCTTCATGTTAATTTTCTAATCATAAAATGACAGGGTTTTGAAGCGCTGTAACATGTTCATTTACAAAACTTCAGAAATTGTCTTTTTAGAGTGCCTCGGTGTACGTGTGTGTGTGTGTGTGTGTGTGTGTGTGTGTGTGTGTGTGTGAATTTAAGATTATTTTTAACTGACAAGCTCTCCCAGAAGTAAAGATCTTGAAAGGAAACAGAGCTCAATTCCAAACCCACAATGGTCACAGGGCACCTGGGTTTCCCCTAATTCCTCTAAGGACGAACACACTCTTCAGGAAATGGGGAAAAATACACACGCTGGAGGAGACTTTTATAAATAAGCCGTTTAGACTTCAGAGACAATTAGCCCCCTGCCCAGTTTTAACGCCTGGGTTTCACAGCCTAGCCCTCCTTGATAATTTACTTTCGAAACTCTCCATCTTGTGAGCTGACCGGGGTTAGTTCGGCGCTGGCTGGGTGGGGGGAGGCCTGGAGCTGCGGCGGTCAGCCTGACGAGGTATACATCAGCCCTGGCTCCAAGCGTCCGCAGTATCACGGACGGTCAAGGAGGCGCCTGTTATAAAAATACACAGAGAAACACAACTGAAGGGCTGCTCTTTCTCAAAGATGAACGTAATGCATTCCTTCTGTTTAGGCTCATTTTCCAGCCTCTCACATTCTTTGTGAACAAGAGTTATAAAACAACCCTGATGCAGGCCAATTATTTTTACTTTGAAGGCCATTAATCAAGATTGACTAAGAAAATGAAGACAGCTAAGCAAAATTTCATATGTGGCTCGAGCGAGATTAAAATAAAACCAGATGGGATGGACAGAGACACTAAGCATTTTTTTTTTTAAATTTTTGGACTCATGTAATAAATGTCTTTTACAAATTACAGCACTCTTATTTTCTTACAGTAAATCAAATCAGGCTGTAATGTACAAGTGGTCTCATTGCTGAAATGTCAAAAATAGAACCTGCCTTGTTCTTGTAGAGTAATTCCTCAAATCTAAAGCATCAGTGCGGGCTAGCAGTCCATAAACCATCTACCTGTGTGCAAGTGGGATTCTACCTGGTGGGTGTGTTTCTCATGGCCTCAGGGCAAACCACACAATGAATTCCCAGAAGTCTCACCATGAAACGATTAGACCTTTGAAGCAGAGTTGTCAGGTAGCCCAGTGCCCTGTAAGTTAAGAAAAAGTGGGTTCAAGACCTGTTAAATATTCTAGATTCTCTGTCAGAAAAATGCCTGGAGAGGCCACAAATTCTACCCACTTACAGACTTTAAAATGGTTTTCCTTCCAATCTTTAAGATCTGATTAAGCTATCAGCTGCATTTGTTTTGTCACAAAAATATAGATTCTGAGCTGTACATTTTATGAACAGAATAGTAAAGTATGCATGCTTCGAATGAAATTTTTCTATGTTTTATGACTTTTTTTTTAATTTTGTGTGTGTGGATAGCAAGGTTCTATCCCTGTTGCTTAGAACAGCAGCAGTATCTTCCCACAGTGAGAAAGTGACTGAAAATAACCAGCTGTTTCAGGACCTCTATCAAAATACACTCCATAATCCTAAAGAATTCATCCCCATTTAGCACTGTCAGGTTAAAAAGTCTGCCTGGGAAATGAGACTAAACCTTCTTTTCTTTTCATAACACCCAACCAACCATTTCTACCATACACTTAAAGATGACATAGACGACATACACATGTCTTCAAGCACATTCAAAATAATCTGTAAAGAAAATGGAGTCCATTTTCAAGTGTGATACATTTTTCTTAACTTCTGTGATACTTCTGTTTTAAGAAGAGGCCAGTTTGGCGTTTTAAAGACTTTTTTTTAAAAAAAGTTTATTTTTATTAATGTTTGTAGTACACAGTGCTTACAGTCCTTCAGGGAAGTTGGCACATGTGTGCGACACATCTCACTCGTTTTTCTCCTTCCCTCCCCTCCCTCACCTTTTGATCCCTTCTCATTTGAGAAAGATCTATCTGCCTGCTTCCTAGCATCCGTCTTTTATTTTGCTTCTTTGTTTATGTTTTGCGTGTCTCATTTAAGTTTGTGTGTCTGCCTTATTTTGCTCTATGTCACAATGAGTCAGTACATGGGAATAAAAAAGATATCCATATTTCTTTCTTTTTCAAGGCTTTAAGTAAAACAAAAACCATTTGCTTAACTTTCCTCATAAAACAATACATCTCATTAGGCAATTTATGGATCACAATGGATGGTAATCCCCAGAAGCTGTGCTTTTGCAAGTTGCCTTATCTATCACTTGATTACTTGTTGTCTGAATCCTTTCATAAATAAAGGTTCTTGTTGACCTATGGGAGCTCATAGGAAGAACTGCTGCTGAATTAAACTGACCTAAACAAACATACGAAAGATATCTATTTTTGAAAGATCATATTTATATATGGATTTCTTGATTGGTGATTGGCAGCAAGACTTAATATCCTCAATATGCTGATTTGTAAATGCAAAAATAAAATATTCTAAATATCACCCTGATTCTAACTCATGCAGAATATTATCATGAGAATTTTCTGCTTCGATGTCAAAGACAGCAAATTCAAATCAATATCTCTTTCAAAGCTAGCTATGATTCTCACTGTCCAATTTTCTCTCAGTGCCAACTTCATCCTACAACCCTAAACCTTCCAACTCCCAAATTCCAATCATGAAGAGTCTTCTGAAAATTTCAAGGGTTACCTGTCAAGGTCATGTCCCACCAAAGCTATGCAAGAGGACCTGTCTGTCATGGATAGGTTGGGGTGGCAAAGATAAGGCACAGTTTCTAAGTTATTATGTTCCTGAGCAAAGAGAGATGTGTTGGCCAGTTTTCTTCTTGCCAGAACAAATTGTCTCACACCTGAAATTCCAAGGAGGTCTTAAGGTCCTGGCTGGCTCCATGGTAAGAGCATCATGACTGAAGTATGTGGAGGAGTAAATCTTCTCACTTCATGGCAGCTAAGCACAGAGAAGAGAGCCAGAGAAGAAGGGCCCAAGGATTTGCTATGATCCCCAAGGTCATGTCACCACAATCTACATAGACACATCCTGAAGTGTGTGCTTTTATAATCTCCTAGGTACCTCTCAAAACACTAGAGTTGACAGTGAAGATTAACTGTCCCAGGGGAAAGTCAGTCTAAAATCTGAAAGTGGAACAGAAGAGATGGATTTAACGTAGTCTGAAGAAGCATTGTTAATATCCCCCCATCTGCTCTTAGAATTTCTATCTTCTATTTTCATCAGAGTCAAGCTAAAGAAATTAGGAATGCTTCTCGATTTTGCTCTTTAGTAATCCATCAGTCAATGGCAATAATCAGCCAATAAAATGCATTCCAGCTCCCAGGACTTCCCTAATACTCACAATTAAAATTTCAGCTAAGGACTGGAGGTACAGGTCGGTGGCAGTATGTGTGAGGCCCTGGGTTTGACCCCTGTTACAGCAAATTTCTGGACTACAGTAGTAACAGCAGATTCCCCTTGCATGCTCTTGCCTCTCTTCTTTTTGCCCTAGTAGAACAAGCCAATGTACCTTTCAGAAATGAAAATGAGATCTTTACCTGCATTCCTCTTGGAGTCTTTCAGTTGTTTTACCTTCTACTTAGAGCTGCATCCTACACCATAGCACTGGCCTATATCAGCTTTTCTCACCTGGACTCTGCCTACCGTTCTGACTTGTGTTACCTCCTTCACTGTTACTCTCACTTAGAAGATTTGAGCTGGCTGGCCTTCTCTTGTTCTGAACTAAGCAGGTTTCTGTTTTGAGACAACTGTTCTTGGTGTGTGTCCTGCATCAGAATAATCTTTCCTAATATTTTATGTGCCTCTCTGCTTCTTGTCATTAAAATCTCCATTATGAGTCTCTTCCTCACAAGGACCACTCTAATACTCTACCTAAAATTTCCCCATCTCTCTCTGTCACATTATTTACTTTGTTTCCCCTTTCACATGTAGATATATCCGTTTCTTTGGATTCTGCCTATGCGCAGTACAGTGGAAACTTGACCATGGTTTGACCAGTTTTCCTTATAATCTACTACATTTTCAGCAATACATAGATGCCTATTAATAGAATCAAAATAAGTTTGTCGAGTAAATGGAGACATGAAAAATGAAAACTAAAAAGAGAAGTTACAACAGAACACACACAAAAGAGAAGGAGAGGGGATGTATGTGAAGCTGATGCTTTGCTTTACAGTCTATGTCCATAAATACGAGGTCTGGGACAAAGGCGCACTGGTTACAACACTAATAACATGAGCACATCTTTTCAAATCCTCCCCTTGAGCTATTTCCTCTGTCCTCTGGGTTTTTCTCTCGGGCCTCCATGCTTTCCTGGTGGGACCACCTTGCTCCAATCTTGCCTGTTCTCAGCCCAGTACACTGGTGCCAAATTAATCTTGCTAAAAGCAGTTTGCATGGTGTCACGTACCAGCTCAAAACCTCTTCAAGTGGTTCTCATTATCTAAGGGTAAAGGTCAAACATTTTAGTTGCAAATTCGAAACCATGGGTTTGCACCCAGACAGTCTCTCCGGCTTATCTCCAAGGCTTCTCACCAGGAATTCAGCCTGCAGCTGAGGAGGGTGCCTCCACCCCTTGAACTCTCATTGATTCCTCTCCATTTTATTCAAGTATCTCTTGCTGGCTAAAATCTTTTCCTCATCTAGTCAACTTTTAACCAATGATTCTGGTCCAGATGGATCTTAAAGAATAGTATTTTGCCATCTAAAGTGATAATTTTTATTACAGATTTTATTTTAGACCATTCTGACTTGTTAGGTCTAGAGATCACTTCTGTGAGTCTTATTATTTTATTTTTTTGAAGGGAAAATATGTTACTCTATTTTTCTCCTGCATTCAACTTCAAACTTTGGCAGTGAACAGGTTATTTAAAAATCTTATAGATTACATATTCTCATTTGGAGGCGTAAGACAATAATGATACATTTGTAAGGGTTGCAGAGATAGTTCAGTGCTTTAGATGCCTGCCTGGCAAGTGCAAGGACTGGGTTCGATCCCTGGCGCAGAATGCTGCACTGGTCCCACCTCTGAGCTGTGGAGTGAGACACTGTATCAAATACATAAATTTAATTTTTAAAAAAACAAAGCTGAGGGACCACTAAAGATTCATGGGCCAGGGAGATAGCTCAGAGGAATAAGCGCTTGCCTGGAAAGTACAAGATCGTGAGTTTGATCCCTGATATAATAATAATAATAATAATAATAATAATAATAATAATAATAATACCAACAATACCAATAATAATACTTTTATAGATTTTTAGAAGGGTTAAATGAGATGATGAATTTAATAAGCTTATGACAGTGTTAGCACTTACACAGTGTTTCATCAGTTAAAGGCAGAGGAAGGTTAAGAAAATGATTATGTTATTGAATTATTCTGTTTCTTAGATATTATTTATAATGCAACTAGTTATGGCTTTATAGAGTGATTTATACTGCAGGTATATCAACACATATATGGTACGCACTTAAAATTAATCTTTTAAAAACAGTTATTACTTCTGATTTTTAGTAGTGTCATCATATTTTGTAACCTAACTCAGCCATTAACCTATTTTACAACTGAGACCTTATTGAAAATCTGATTAAAATCCTCTATGCCCTTGCCAGCAAAGCACACATACATGATGCAAAATTCATTATATAGCTCCCCAAATCCTTATTTTACCTTGTAGGTTTATATTAATTACTAGGAGTTTGTTAAAAACTTTCCAGGTTATGAATTTTGGTGTCAAGAGTCCAGTGCCTTGTGGTCATGCTCCATGTACCATGTGCCCAGCTCTTTGACAAGGTTCCATTAAAGCAGCCAAGTATAAGAACTCTCTCTTTAAGAAAGCTATAAAATTATACAAATTAAAGGAAAATAAAAATAATAAGAAAATATGTTTCCTTAAATACTTTCTACAACAAGTGCAATGTGATGTTTTCACTTCAGGTTTCAAAAGTGCGGAACATCACTACAGGTTATTTGCTGTCCATGTATGAGATGAAAATAATGTCAAAGGAGGGACAAAGTTCGCTTTCAAATTTGGAGTTATACTTCTCATGAAATAATTTTCTCCCTTCCTTTTCTTCTTTCCTTGCTTTCCTTTCTTTCTCCTTGGTAGTTGTAGGATACTTGTTCAATGTCATGAAATCTGCTAAACATAGAAAAGACAGTACTGAACCAGTACCTTTCCTAGTAGATGTCATAGTATCTTATATTATTATTATTATTATTATTATTATTATTATTATTATTATTATTGGGATAGAACTCAGGACCTTAAATTTGCCAGGCAGGCACTGCTCTGCTGAGCTAAATCCCAGTCCTATATAGTATCATTAAGTGCTCATGTAAATGAATATGTACTTTCAATATAATATTGCCAAAAAATACATTTATTGTATCTATAAAACTATATAACTGGGGAAGAGAATCTAGAATTGGGATCAGAAAAAGTGTCTGCAATATCAAGGATATCCAGAAAGACATAAAGAAAAAATTCAGTCTCCCCTCAGTAAGGCAAATCATTGTGAAAAAAAGGGAGGGAGACTAAATTAAATCCACATCCTAACATAAATCTCATAAAAAATATTAGAATTTCTTAGGGTGTTCTATAACTGCTACTATTAGAATTCACTCCTGGTCTGAGAATTTTTTTTTTTATTTCAACTTTCACATTACCAGCCCAATAATAAACCTTTGATTAAAGAAAAAGGATTACAGTGAAAGGGTTGAAATAAGCTTAATTGTAGAGGTGTGATTAGTGCCACAGTGATAGACTCTCAGGTAATGATTTTTAAAATTTTATAGGAAATGTTTAACAAGATGATTGCCTGACTGTAAAATGTCTGTGCATAAGAAAATAGTCTTTGAAAGCAGCACTGGGCCCTGTTGTACTAATACACCCATGAATGGCAACATTTCTTTTATAGTTTTGATGAATGCTGAAGTAGAAATTTTATTATAATGATTTTGGACCCAGAACTGTGAAAATAGCGGGCAGAATATGAACACTTTACCAGATCAATCAATTTTCATTTAAAATTCTACTTATTGTGTATAGTATCAAACTATGAAAATGTAACATTTCAAACTAGTGATTTCTGTCTTACCAAAATTGCAGTACTTATTTGGGCTTTGAAGTAGATAGGATCAGCATTAGAGACAGCATGGTATAACCCCCTCAGCACCAAAGAAACTGAAATACCAGTGTTCTGATCTCTTGCATAGTTATTCCACCTGCACACATGAACACAAGACATAATATAAGTAAGAAATAATGGTCCCCGCCCCTGTCTTTTGTGGAATTATTTTCAAGAAACTTTAAAGCTCCATAACAAAGACAAGTAGACGCAGAGACATAGATGATACAAAATCAGTGGTATGATCTCCTGGTGATTTGTAATGAAAACCAAAGTCTGGGGAACCATAGACGAGAGGATCTCATCTTGGGAGGCTGCAAGCATAGGAAGAGGCGTGAGAAAGGGAATGAAGCCTTGAGGTCCTCACTTAAGGGATGGAGTTGGTAAAGGCAGAAGGATGTAAGGAAACGCTGGCCCTTGGGAGAGCGATCAAGTGGTATGAGCAGAATACAAAAAGTGGTGAGACGTGAGCCAAGCCAACCTGAGGAGGGGAAACTGCTGAAAGGACACAGGAGGGATGTGTCATAGAGCAGTGTAGATTTCACCCTGAGAACAGCAGCAGCTCTCTGGAAGGTGCTATTGCCGAATTTACATTTCAAGTAATTCATCTGGTTAACTCTATGCAGAATAGATTTTTAGACAAATACGAAGAGCTGTAGTAATGGGCTTGGGGAAGGGGGCTGGCAAAGAACCAACAAATATGTGGAAAGGGAAATCTACTAAAATGTCCAAAAGAGGAAGCAAAGATACAAGGTTGAGGGGGCAGTGTGGCTGCCAGCCAAAACGATGGCCACAGCGTTCTTGTGATGGCTAGGGTGACAAGCATTCAGACACATTGTGTTTCAGGTACCTTGTCACGCGCAGCTAGAGACGCCAATGGAAAACTGGGTGTGTGAAGCAAGAAGTCGGAAAGCTTCTGGATCGAGGAGAGTCATTGCAAAACCATCCCTGCGTGGAAAAGATTACATCAGGAAGACACGAGGCACCTGAAAGTTTGTTGATAAAGCACTGAAGGAGACCATGTGACATTTAAGGAACAGAAGCTCCTGCCTGCGTTGTTGGTGTCATTCACTAGCAAATGAGAGGTTCCATAGAGATTAGGGCCGACCTGGGCCTTGCCGTACTTGCGGTCTCCTGAAGACCTGTGTGTCTTTCTGCTTTGTTGCATTTCAGTGCTTCATTATAGCGCGTGGAAGTGTTTTAAATTTGTGTTCAGGAAACAGTGAGGACCACTACTAGATAGTGCTTAGTTATAATGCAGGGTGTATTTCACAGATCTGATGTCCAAATGTCCCCACACCTACATGAATGAATAATCTCCTTCAGCAGTCCACTGCTAGGGACACAGTCATCACGCAGTAACTTAAATTGAATTGATTCATTTAGGTCGTGAACTAGCCTGACTACACTGGGAAGTTAATCAATATTCAGATGCAAAACAGGATATAAATCATATTTCTAATGCCAGGAAGAGTTGAGCAGAATTATTAAATGGTAAATTACTATTATGTCATTTTATCCCATAGAAACATGAAGAAAAAAAGAAGTTTGCAATAAAGGCAGATGTCCAATCTTCCTTTACTAGAACTTCCCACTTCTGTGAAGAAATGAGATTATGGTGTGGAAAATAGTGAACTAATGCTAGTCACCCCCTCCCAATACCAGGATGTCCATACCCTAATCTCTAAAAGCTGTGAATACATTATGTTACATGGCAAAGGGGATTAAGGTATTAAACTTGCAGATGGAATTCAGGTTGCTAATCAGCTGACCTTATAATAGAGAGATCATCCTGGATTAGCTGAGTGCCCCAATTAACCTCAAGTATCCTTATAAGTGGAAGAGGGAAGAGGACAATGAGAGAGAGAGAGAGAGAGAGAGAGAGAACAGAAAAAGGTTAGAGGATTTACTGACATCAAAGCTGGAAGAAGAGGACCAGGAGCCAAGGAGTGTGGGCCATCTCTAGAAGCTAGGAAAGGCAACCTGAATGTTCTTCCAGGGCCTCCAAGAGAGTGCTGACTTCCTGATATATGGAGCTTTTTGTGGCAATACCTCTGTTGGAATCGTGGCCGGTGTAACTGAAAGATAATACATTTGTGTTGCCTTAAGACACTCATTTTGCTGTAACTTGGTGTAGCAGGAATATAAAGGAGCATGCAGTGCTTGTTATGATATGGCTTTATAAACTGAATGGCTGAGTGAAATGTTTGCAAGTCGGGAAATGAGAAAGCTGCTGCAGCCTGGACGGCTTTAAAGGTCTTTTCTACTTAGAAAGCGCTTTTGGTTCTAAACTGTGTACAGTTACAGTGGAGCTGGCCCCCACCTGAGGCTCTGACAAGAGTCTGCTCAGTTCCCACTCAACACCCCCTGTGCATTGTCTCAATCCAGCTGATATCATCAAACTTTTATACTTACAGAAAGATTCTTTTCCTTGGTAGGGGAAGCCTATGATTCATTTACAGTTGATAGCACCCTCTTCATTATCAGGTTTAACTTTCCAGCAAATGTGTTTGCTGCTTGGCTGCGAGGTCTAAGATGCATCTGTTAGAAAGGAATAAACACCTTCATCAAGAGCAGTGAAGCCAATAATTTGAGGAACAATTCATACAAGAATTATATGAGAATTATACAAGAATCCTTAACATAACTAAAGACAAAAACTATTCTAGGAGAAGAGCTTTGTTTTGTTTTCAGTAACAAGCGCTTGACATTTCCACCACACCAGTTGTGGTCATATCACCACAACGAACTTGAAAAGCATGGAAGATACGGGCTGTAGTCAGGAGAGGTGACTCATGGGTTATCAAAATATAATTTCGGCTGCAATCTGGATGTTTGGAAAGTCAGGACCAGAGTTCTTGCAGTATCTTTCACAATGTGACTGGTCTCCAATTTGAGTGATTAAATGTTAAAGAGAATTTTTTCTATATTAAGTTATTGATTGTTTTCTTACTAACTCTACTGACTGGTACATTCAGCTGCTAAGAATTATTTTTTGCCTGAATTAAATGTGGATGGATAACTCAGGCCCATTTCAGGTTCTATAAACATCTTGAACTGTTTTTCAAACATTTGGGATTTGGCAAAAACATGTTTTACTCAGTAATTTTCTGCTTAATTTTTTAAACCCTTGTGTGCTTTAAGAGAAATTTAATTCGTATGTTTCTGATTCATTTACCATGAACCGATCAGGGCTTTTTTTTTTTTTTTATCATTGACTTTTTTTTCCTCCTGTTGGTGGAGATGTTTTAGGGAAACTTTTAGGGACAAATACTTTGGGGAATAGGGGTGGACTTCATTGCACTACAGTGTCAAAAAAAAAAAAATCTAAATTCATGTGAGCAATACAACCAGACTCAAAAAGGCAGAGCTTTTTCCTGTTAGTTTTAGCACAAAGGATAGGAAGTTTATGAATTTGGAAACTACTATCATAGGTAGGGTCCCTGGGAACCTAGATTCTCTTACGTTCCTAGAAAAAAGGCAGCCTGTTCACGTCAGGATGGAGGAGAGAGCCAGACAGAAGATGCTGCTCACAGGCGCGGAAAGCTTATTTATGATTACAGACACAGGGAAGAGACAGGGACGATAAGGGAGCAGAACAGAAAAACATACAAAACAATGCATATGTCTGGAAAAGTTAAACAGTGAAGAATGTTTGTCTTGCTCCTTGAGGACATGGAGAGCCAAAATAGCTAACACCCAAGAGAACTGGCTGCCTTCATGTCTTTAGGGTCAGCAAACAACAGATAGTATAGTCACTGGTAATATAATAAAAAGTTTAAGTGATGCAATCCATGTTATTTTTTCCATCCATCTCTCCATATATTGACTTATAGAAACTTTTAAAAGTTAGTATAATCACATTGCTTCAATTTGACCTTTGTTTCTCTCCAAACTTGTCACTTTTTATCCTATTTTAAAAACAAAAAAAGTGCTAGCTGAAAAGGAAAGGTGTTACCTTATCTCATCTTTCTATGTTTTGATTTATGTACAACGCTTCATATCCTTACATGTGCCTGCCAAATCATTTGTAGCAAAGCTATCTTATTATAGAATTTTCTTCTTTGCATCAGTAATATTGCAGCTATACTGAGTTAGAGATAAAAATACCATTCCTGAGTGATGAAACACTTTATAGAATTATATATCTCCATTCTGTTATGTATTCAGCAAGTATTTATTGGACAGCATTGGTATCTAAGAAGAATTGCAGTACTAGATGACGGGACTGCTTCTCAGGGTAAGTGTTTAACATGACAAGATTTTAGAAAGTAAGAAAATAAGAAGGTCTTCAGCTTACAGCTTATAACTGTCTTTATATCTTTATAACTGTCTTTTGCTAAAGAACTTGACCTGGTAGCAATTTTATATTTAGAAAAATTTAAAATGGGGATTTTTACAACAATTTTAAGTTCCGCAGCCCCAGATTCCATTCTCTCAGGGACATCATCTCAATTTGCATCAAACTACTTTAAATCATCCCTTCCTGTGAGATGCCACCCTGTCAGTCCATCTGGGAGCAGTCCTGACATTTCATAAGAATGACAAGTCGACCATGAAAATGACAGAGAGGGAAATCTCAAGGATCGCCGTAATGCCCCAAAGCAGTCTATTGTCTCCACTCTCGCTAACACTTTTTTTTGCCTCAATTAATAATTTTAAAATGAAATATTGACATGTGGAAAAGGTTTGGAATTCGTAAATCATAAATGGATAAGAGAGAGGCCTTATTTTCGTATACCTCAAGGACAGTTTTCTTGAGCTTAACCCATAACGAGCCACAAGCAGCACATAGGGTAACTCCTCATAGGGGACAGTGGGGCTCCAGCTCCTCCTAAAAATCATTTAAGTGCTACCCGCAAAGGTTAGCGGTGGGGAGGACAGTGAGCAGGCAAGTCATGCTTTAATTTACTATATGGGAGATCTTCGTGGTGGATCAGCACTCTTAGGATTTCTTAATGTGCCAGGAGTAACAGAACAAAGAGCTTTGCAGTTACAACAGTTTGCCTGTCCTGGCTGTATGAGTTGGAGGTGGGAATGAATATAGGATGGATGCAAAAGCCTCATGGCATGACAGAAAGCAAAAGTCCAGCTGAGAAAGCAAAATGCACTTTATAACCTTGGAACTAGGAGACCGCTGCACTCCTGAGAGATCGTGTTAATGCATTTATAAGCATGGCTCCTCCATGCACCGTCGGCTCCCTCTGGATTCCTCCTCTATCAGGTCCCACAGTCTCTCACTAGACTGAGAACAAAGTTCCCAGAGTACAGCTGGACAAACCATATACAAACCACGGCACAGTCCGAGGTCATTTTTCCTTGGTTTTGCAGCTATAAATTTTGCTGCAGTATGTGTCTTTCTATTATGATGTTTTTCTTTCAATAGAATTCTTTTCTAGAGTAAGGGATTCCTAGAATTGTATTTTAAGTTTTTTTCTAATGAGGATGACTGTGAGGAAGTCTTCACCGTCTTGTATCATTTTCTTGACAGAGCAATTCTGTTACACAAGTGCAAGGAAACTGAATCTTTTACCATCAGAATTGGAGGGGGTGGTATGTTCAGGAATTCTGTTCTCACAAATTGGACTTGTGCTTGTTTCCCATTGATGAACAGAACAAATATTAAGTAATTAATAAACTTGCAGTCGTTCCTACCACTGAAAATGAAGGTGTCTGGCGGGTGTCTTTCACATTCTTGTCTTTTCTCTTGAAACAACATATGCGAGCAGGTGCTGACAGGGTGAAGAGCTAGGCTTTGCAGGGCCCCAGGGAGCTGCCAGTGAGCTGGTGTCCACCACAGGTACTTGTGCCATCAGACAAACAGAAGGTGAATCAGGCCCGTAGACAAGATCTCTGCCTGCAAGGCAGGTGTGATGGTGCGTGTATGTAAGCCCAGCCCTCAGGGAGGCTGTGACAGTAGGATGTCACACTGGAGCCCAGCCTGAGTAACTTAGTGAGCTGGGAGACCCTTTCTCAAAACGGAAAAATAAAAAAAAAGGGTCAGGGACACGGTTCAGTCTGATCCGAGGGTTCAATCTCTAGTACTTCAAAAAGGAGTCACACCTGCAGACTAGGCCACTATAGACAGGGACTCCACCAAGAAAACTATCATGATACGGTGAACAGAGAGACACTTGAAGCTCTGCAACATTTTCTTTATGTAACTGCAAAGCCAGAAAATCTTATCCAAACCCGTAGGGGGAAAAAGTCTTATTTCAGCCTTTATGAGCAGTGTTGCTTCAGGGGTGTGATGTGCTTGGTGGTAGGAGTTAATATTTGTCATTCCCTTCAATGGGATGCCAAAGGGGTGGTGGTGGAGAAGAATGTTCTGGCTTCCTTCCTTCCATCCTTCCTTCCTTCCTTCCTTCCTGCCTTCTTTCCCTCCTTGCAGAAGAAAATTATAAAGAATTACAAGCTGTATCTGGGACAAGAGAAACAAAACTTTCAGCTAGGCTGGGCAATTCAGAAATTTAGAAAGACCCTGTTTCAAAACTCAAAAAATAAAAAGAGAACTGGGGTTACAGTATAGTGTGTGAAAAGCCTTGGATTCAGTCCTCAGCAACACACACACACACACACACACACACACACACACACCACAGAAATGAAAGCATTTAGAATTGTTTATTTTTCTTTGTAAAGAAAGAGCAATTTTATTTTTTCTGGTTTTATCTTTCTACATTGTTTCTTTTTATTTTTTATTTAGTATTTATTTTCAGTAGTGAGCACTGATCCCAGTGCTTTGCATAATTTATATCCCCAGCCCCTCTCCCCGTTTTTAAATGCATTTAGGACAGTGGATACAGGGCCTACAGGGTCTCCCTACATAGATCAGAGTCATAGTGATTCTCCTGTTTTAAGCCTCCCGAAGTTATGGGATTATAGGTGTGCACTGTCATGCCCAGTCTCAATCACTGGCTCAGTGTGGGGGTGGGTGTGGGCACTGCCCACCAGGGATCAGACCCTGGCTGCTGCACTCTGCCAAAGCAGGGGCTTTAGTCCACTGATATATCAAGCTGCCCCTCCTAATCTATCTATCTATCTATCTATCTATCTATCTATCTATCTATCTATCTATTTTTTTTCTATTTTGAATTAAAATCGTTCTGCCCCTAAGCTGCCCATGTTGGTTCACACTTGGGATCCTTCTGCCTCAGCTTCCTGGAATGCTTGGATTATAGGCATGCACCACTACACATAGCTCATTTTTAAGGTTTAAAAAAATTTTTTTTGAGGTTTGGACCTTTTCAGTTTATTTTGGACTTTCTGAATTTAAAATGTGCTTTCAGTCTTTAGCCATACAGCAAACTCATTTTATACATATATATTAGCCAAAAAGGATCATGTATTAAATATTTAAGGGAAAAGTAATTCGATTAAAGATTGTAGAGGAAGTGTGTGCATTGTATGTGGGATTGAGTGCATGTGTGCTTTTGGACCTTCTAAGGGATTTTTCAGAAAATAAGAATATAAGGGGTAAAATGAAAATGCTTTGGGGCAATATTTAGAAGGAGTACTCTACTTTGCAAATACTATGCCAGAGAAGAGCTCACTAGCCAAGTTCTTCCACAGCTGTACCCTCTTTATTACATTTCTTCACCACAGAATTCATCTCTCGTCTTCCTTTTAGACTTAAGGAGTAGTGTTCCCTTCCCTTCTGTTGGTGCATTACGTTCAATTCCATCTCTTCCTGCGTTTTCTTCTTTTAATTATCTTTTCCATTTTGGACTTTGTAACCAGTTTCTTGAGTAGGGAAATATAATAGCTCCAAAACACAAATAATAAAAATCACACATCTTAAAAATTCCTCTCTTGACCATGTAAATTTCTTACAATAGCCTCTCTTCCATCTTTCCTGTCATTCTTTGTCTTAAATTTTTCTTAAAGGATTGAGTTTTCTCTATTTTATTCTATTCACTTTTCCATGCCATGATGGCTGGGTTTTGCAGATAGCTCTTCACTGAAACAGCTCCTGAAGAAATACTTCATTGTTTTAATTTTATTTTAAAGAAAAGCAAGAAGAAGTATGAGTAGCAAGAACAAAGATAGAAGCACTTCAATATGAAACAACACAAATGGTACAGAGTTTTAAAACAAGAAGATTAACAATTGTTGTGGCATTTCATATTGTTCTCATCAAATGCGTTGCTCAGTTTACCAGATCTAAGATTCCATTTCACTCCAGAAAGAATGGCTGTCATAAAGAAATCAACTAGTAACAAATGCTGAAGAGGCTGGGGGGAAAACCAGACCCTTCTGCACTGCTGGTTCTAGAGTACATTGATACAACTACTATGAAATCAGCGTGGAGGCTTCTCAAGAATCAAAGACTGAAGAAAAATCTCAACTGTAGCATCGAGAGGATATCACTGGGAAGATGCTTCTGTTGTCTCTGGCAGTATTCATTACAATCTTCACCTTGAAGTTTTCATTTCTGGTCTCCACTGTAACTCTCTGCCACTTTGTCTCTAACTGTTTCTCTGAGCACTTTTTCTTGGCCTTTTCAGTGAATTTTGCTGACATATTTTAGTTCTTAAGCTTGATGTTTCTTAAAGTTCTGCCTTCATTTTTTTTCCATTTCCTAGTCTATTTCCTTCTTTCTAATTTCTTGTCAGAAGTGATGATACTACAATTAAGTAATGTTGGGCTGGTGAGATAACTCAGCAGACTAAAGCGCCTGCTTAGGCAAGCTTAGGCAAACACAGGAATGATGGTTTGATTCCTGGCACCACATGTTGCACCAGCATGGGCTGAGCCGGCCACAGAATCTGGGCATAGTAGCACACACATGTAATCCCAATACTGGGGAGGCTGAAAGCAGGAAGATCACTATGAGTCTGAGCTGTATAGTGAGAGCCTGACACAACCAAATACATAGAAATAAAAGTGATGTTGGTGGTATTATATCAATAATGCCAGTGTTGTCTACAGCTCTGAAATTTCCTCAGAACTTGCTGGTCATCTCTACCTGGTCACCTCCATCTCCCAGGAGACTTTCAATGTCACACCCACACAGTACCCTAAACCATTTGGAATAAGTACAAGTATTAAAACACTAAAAAGGACACATCCAGTGTGGACGTCATTACTCTCTTCCTTTCCTTCTAAACTTGCTCCTTCATTCTGAAATTATTGACTCATTCAGGAAGACATCAATTATCCTGTCACTCATAATAGAAATTGAGACTTGAGAGTCAGTCTTCAATTTTTCTTTTCCTCTAGTATTTTTGTCCAGTCAACAGTCAGCAAGCATTATGCAATTTAACCTCAAAAATGCTATTGAGTCAGTTTCCTCATGCCCATAAGTACCTATGTATTTGGATGAGAGCTCTGAATTATTAAAAGATTCTTCCAGCTTCTAGAACTCTGTGTACTGACTCATCCTTCCTCAGAGGATACACAAATGCATCCACATTCAATCCTGATAACATCACCATATTCCTTAACAATACTTTCAGTTGTTCCCCATTGCTTGTTCTATTCCCTTGCCATTATTATCGTAGAGTCAGGTGGCAGTGATAAACCCCCACAAAGGATACCACGTGTGGAAACAGCAAGGGGGCTTTTTTGGCAAGCTTGCCACCTACTGATGATAGCCTGATTCTGGGTCAGGACTCCCAGAGCTGTCAGTACCTACCTGAACCTTACTTTCAGTTTATATACTTTTAGGTTCCATAGTAACTACACGACTTCATTTTTCAGGAATTTCATTAATTTTTTTATATTTTCTAGATATTATTGACCATCTATCTGCCATGAGTCCATGTGGTTCTACGTTTACCCTATTCTCCAAATTATCTTAATTATTTGTTCCGATTCGGTGGCCCTGGTTTTCTCTGAGTGGGTTTATGACAAGCTACATGGAAGGGTGTGAGAAAGTGAATTCATCTATAGTTTAAGTGAACTTAAGTGACTCTCCTTTAAAATGAAGTCCATTGTGCCTCCTCAATCGTACCTCATATTTTGCTATTTTTTCAGTATTGAACCTTGGAATTCTCCACAGGTGCTCTACTGTTTATCCTGTCCATCTTTCATCAGATGACCCCTCTGCTTAGAGGGGTTATAGTTCCCCTCACCTAATCCATTCCTTTACATGCCTGAATAACTTGAATAACTTGCATGTCCCTTCTACAAGAGAAGTTCCTTTCAATGTATGGATCCCTACACTGTTTACTACTGAGTTTGAAGGCTATATTTTGTGTATAAGTTTTTATTCTTGGGTCTTAATTCAGTGCTTGACATCCAATATGTTTTGAAAGCTTGTGTGTGTGTGTGTGTGTGTGTGTGTGTGTGTGTGTGTGTGTCTGTGCATCTGTCCTCAGACTGGAGAGACAAATTGAGGTGAAATAACGCTCCCAATATTAGATTGTATACATTTGAATTTTGCAGACAATGTACACACATTGCTTTTGAATGAGTGTTGTCAACGCGATGAAAGTTGTGCATTAGGAAGACACGTTAGCAACAGAGGGTTAATAGATTAGGCTTAAAATCAGGACAAACAGCTATAAAACCATAAGAGGACACAGTGCAATGTAAGTGAGCCCTATTCTTCAGTCATGTTTGGAAAAGCAAATATTTACTTGCTTGTTGAGTCTTTTTCAGTCTAATCTTCTCGCGTTTGGTGATTAAATTCTTGGTGTCCTTTTTTTTTTTTTTTTTTTTTTTTTTTTTTTTTTTTTTTTTTTTTTTTTTTTTTTTTTTTTTTTTTTTTTTTTTTTTTTCTCCCATGACTGATCATTTGACTATAGCAGCAGCATGAAGAATGTTTTATGAAATCTACACTTACAAAGGAAATGCTTTTGCTCCTCAGCTTGTAATTAAGACTTTTTTTTTAAAGTGATGAGTCTGTTGTATACCATTGTTTTTCATTGAACACTTTATTTGTTGAAAAAAATAGTTCAGAAATCAAACTGCAGTGACCTGAGCTGGTGCACTAGTGGTGGAGGTGATAGGGAAGAAGTGTATGCCAACGCATTGCGAAAGATTGCTATGGAGGCTGATGCCAGGTCTAGGAAGAGCACAGTGAGTTCAGGCGTCGTGCCCTGCAGAGTGCTTAGCCTTGCACTGGGCCTTTGGAGGTATTGAACAAGTGGCATTTAAAGGGAAAAGTTAATGGATAAATGATGATAAATCCCTCTTTTATTCACATAATGCATTTTTACCTCATGACAACAGCATGTGATATTCTTTATTGCCCAATTTATTTTTTTTGTTCTTGTTTGCTCCTCTGCCAGCCCTCATATGATACTCTGAGTAAGATCCAGACCATGATGGAATGATACGACTTTGAGGGAGCTGGGGTCGCTTACATTCTCACTCAGCTGTTTCTCCACAGTCCCAGACCTAAGCACAATTAATTCTACTGTTATAAAATCAGCTTTAGAACTTTGATCTCAGCTCCTAAAAATGCCCTTGTTGTAAACAAGCAACACAGCTAATAATAGCCATATCACCTGCTCATCTAAAGAGTGTCATGTATGTTTAATTAATAATTGAGAACAAATGTCAGATAGTTGCCTCAGTCTAGACAGGGGACAATTATATCTTCTACTTACTTTTTTTCTGCTTGAGAGATATATAAAGCTTTCAGAGAAAGTTATTAAGGGTGCAGATAATTAAATTTGTACTTTTGCGCATTCATAATAATTTATATTTGAAAAACAATTAGCATGAGTTACTTGTGTGTCCGTAGAATCAGTTTCACAGAAAAACCTTTATAATGTGCAGAGATAAGTGTTCAAGGACATTAACTGTGGCACAGTTAAAAATAATAAAAGTCTAAAACTTACTCAAATATCCATCATAAATTATGGTGTAAACTCTAGAAAAAATATAAGCAATGTTATTTTAAGAGAAATAAATCTACAAGGCAGAGAAACATGCAAGATAGACTCTTAGTGGAAAATTTGCAGAATTATGAAGCATAATATTGAATGGAAAGCAATCACAGGAACAGCAATGCAAATCATGTGTATACACCATCACACACACCCGAAGTCTATCACTAATGATATTAAAATCACTAAGAAGCATTCCTATGAACATGTTAACAATAGTTCTGGGATTATTTTAAGCATCTTTAAATAGTTTTTACAAAGGTTATGTATTGATAGGCAGAAACTAATAAACAGATTTTGTCTGATTTTTCCAAATTATGCTGTGGCTTCTTGTATTTTAACTTCTGAAAATTAATATCCAAGAAAACTTAATATAGTCTCTAGTTTCAATGGGAGTCACTCAAATGCACACATTGTGGGGAGAAAGCCGTCTCATCACTTAATGCCAAGTAAATATCAATTACTTGGAAACAGGAAAGGAAGGTCATAGTTTTCACTGTCTATACATAGGGTTAATTCCATGCCTAGTGAGTCTCCTTTTCAAGGTGTTGGTTCCAGAGGCTAGTCGCAATGTCACCTTTCCTATGATGCCTCCTGTGATCTTGATTTTTGTCTTGATCTGTTCAGGATGCTGTAATTAAATATCATAGATTGGGTATCATGTAATTAAGACAAACGTATTTTTCACAATTCTGACTCCATACAAGTCCAAGATCAGAGGAAAAGCAGAACCAGGCTTTTCTTTCCAGGTTCAAAGGTGTTATCATTTTGCTGTGTCCTCCTAAAGTAGCAAGGGTTGGAGTGCTCTGGGGCCTCTTTCATAAGGGCACTAATCCCATTCCTGCTGATGCAGTCCTCCTGACCTAGCCATCTGCTAAAAGCCTAACCTCCCAATATTACCTTTGGAGATGTTTAACAGATGAACTTTTTGGGAGAATGTAAATATTCAGCTTTTTATTTACTTTCTTTCTCAAAAATATCTGGAGAGATAAGCATTCTCAGTGACTCTGAGTTGCTGAAGAACTCTGTCCACTATATTTTGTGCCTCTTCTATTCCACTGATTACTACTATAACCACACTCCAGGAGGTCATGGGTATATCTTTCTAATGCTCTATTCTTGGCAATCAGCCTAGTGACAATGATAGAATGTGGATGAATTTATTATGTGAGTACCTTAACAGCAGTAAAAGCAGAACACAAAGCAGTAATCAGTACCTCCTTCATGTGAGGTGCTAGCACACTGTATCAGTCAATTCATTTATTGATTATCACAGCGACTCAACGTGCCATGGCTTTCATCATTTATCAGTGAGTAAACTGAGGCATGAAGAGAGCCAAAGATTTGTTCAAGGCAAGATGGGGCTCAGGCAGTGTGACAGAGTTTGCAACCGATGGAGACTGTGATGAAGACACTTAGATAGCTTCAAAGGTGTTGGATAGGCAAGTGGGTCTCAGATCTAGAAGTCTTATCACATCGTGGCCTTCTGTGGTCACAAAGTGATCTGTTGGTTCCTTCTGGGTGTTAAGTGTGTCTCATTCTGGACAGGGGCTAATGTACTATTGAATATAACCAGAGCCGCAAAGCAGGAGGCAAGTCTTTAAATGAATAAGCTACACGGAAGGGAAAGATACGCTGGTGCAGTGGGGAAACCAAGGTGAGGTGAAACTCTCAACTCTCTGCTGTTCATAAGCAGAGAATGTGAGAACATGTCTATATGTATATTCATGTATAAACATATGATTAGATATTGACATATGAGTGCATGTTAAACTAGGAAGGACTATAATTATTTCTTGTAAAATCTTGTAACAAGAGTGTGACATGTATCGGTGCGCTTAGTTGTCATAAGCACTTTAGGAAGTAGGTGCCATCACTATCTCCTTTCTACAAT
The DNA here is from genome assembly GCA_004027025.1 of Myocastor coypus. Lineage (NCBI taxonomy): Eukaryota > Metazoa > Chordata > Mammalia > Rodentia > Myocastoridae > Myocastor > Myocastor coypus. Next base: position 37,139 of record PVJA010000405.1, on the reverse strand, counting down.
TGGTAAATATGGAGCCTAAAGAAGTATGTATTTACTCAGGTTCACAGAATCAGGGAGTGACAGATCCATGATAGCAACCTAGCAGTCTAATGTTATAGTCTACCTGCTTAACTACTATGCTATGTCCTATTTTTTAAATAATAGCTAGCAATTATTGAGCTTGTATTATGTATAGGGAAGAGTTCTAACCTACGTTAATAATTAAAATGCATTAAGTGGTACCAAGCACAAAAAAAGCTCTCAAGAGTTATTAGAACTCTGTGAAATAGGTGCTACTTTTATCCCCATTTCCAGAGAAGAAAGCTGCAGCCCAGGAAGGTGAAGTAACTTAATCCATTTTATAATAAATTATGTAGCTTGGAAGCAATGGTCCCAGGATTTAAACCCCAGAATCTGTCTACTCTTAAACAGTGAAGCACTATACTCCAGTGTCTAGTATCTCAATAGTGAAGAAAAGTTCCAGAGTCGCCTGGTCTAAATCCCAGCTTCATCCATTACTGGTTGTCTGACCTTAAACATGCTCCTGCACAACTCTCTGAGTTTCAATATTTTACATATTAAGTCTAACAAAAGCACCTACTTTGCAGTAGAAGTGAGATAATGTATATAAAGTGTTCATCAGAGGGTGCATTAAAAATGCTCCTTTTGGGGCCAGGGAGATAGCTCAGTAGAATAAGTGTTTGCCTGGCAAGTACAAGGTCTGAGTTCAATCCTAGGGTACTATGGAAAAAAAAAAAATAGCTACTTTTTGTTAAGTATTATTATTATTGCATGATACATTCACGTGACCTATTTTAATGCATACACAAGTTCTTTAGGTTCATTGGAATTGAACAAACTTTTATGGTGTTGGAATGAATTCTAAAACCAGCAGGAAATATGCATGCCATTATCAATGTGGTACAAAAAAATTATACCACACATATTGCAGTATATACTGAGAAGGTAACAATACAGTTGATTCCCGTTTATTTCATCACATCCTGGTTAGAGTCTCACTTAGAAGAGAACATTGATGTTTACAAGTGGGGAAACCCTATGCACCTCACAGCTTGAATTCAGCTGGAAAGGGATGGAGGCAGGAGCTCCCTCTCCTCATCGTTAGCTTATGGATTTCAACTCAACAAACATTTGTTGAATAACTGTTCTGTGCCTGCTGCAGTGAAACCTCAGTCTGTCATGGGCAGTCCACTGAGCTTTCCTGTAGCCTTAAATTGTAAAATGTTCTACAGCCAGAGAATTCACTAATGGGAGCTTCTCATGACAAAAAAGGACCAGGAAACTTGACCGCGGCCCCTCTTTTGACCTAACTGATCTACAATAGCTTAAAAACACTGAAGTCCACCCCACCTAAAGTTAAAACAAAATAATCACTTCATGACATAAGAAAAATAAGAGTGTTTAATGACTGTAAATAAGCAAAGAAATTATTTGTACCATTGCCTACTGTTTCTTAAAGCAAATGAAAGTGCTTTGTAAGTGTGCTCCAGGTAGTATTCCTCTGCCTTTATTTATATGTGCATCTCTGTGTCCTGGCTTCATAGTTTACAGGGCATCCCCACTTAGAAGCTCCTCTGTCACCTTCACTTCTAAAACCCCAAACTAAATATTTACCCTCTCAAATTCGTTATATTCTTGTGTTCATGGCCCCAGTGCATTCAGTTGCCTAAGCAGCAGATTTTCTCACTGATAAGACTTTTGAAAGCTTTAAGCACAAAGAAAAAAATGCTGTAGTCCTCACTGGTCCGAAAAACATACTGTAAAAAATTCTCATAGTGAACGAAGAAACCCAATGAAATTCCTACTTTTCCCTGAAGGATAACTTTAATGCCCTCTTTCAACTCTTAAATTTTTTTGGTCCAAAAATAGATTTGATTTCCCTCATCTCACAGGTGGCTTTGGAATCTGGTGAGCAGTCTGCACCTGTGCCTCTATCGCCTTTGCTTCTGTCAATCATATATTCTGCAGCACCCCTCCCCCATAGCAGAATGAACCTTCTGGTCACTACCTTCATCATGGTCCCCTGAACCCAGCCTGCACAGTGTTGAGAGAACACCTTGTGGGCAACCCGACCCAGCCCTACTATTTCTCTTCACCACACTTAAGTTGTTAGCAGGACATTTGTGGCACTTTCCATAGTGGCAACAGCACATCATCCTTCAATCATTTCTGCATCTTTCGCTCCTACACCTGCCCTGCAGCACCAGAGCTCTCATCCCAACGCTCCCCACCTGTGCCTGGTAATGTCCTCTCACCTTACATGCACTCCTGCTGCCTTCTCTGCCCTCATCATTCCCATTCCCCTGAAATCATCTCTGGTCATTTCTACAGTTTGCTAGAAGCACTCTTTGTCCTACATGAACTTACTCCAGAATCTCTGTTTTAACCATTTCTAACCACTCTCACATTCACAGGAGATATAATTCACTCATTGTGTCTTTTATTAAAGTTACTTTACATAGACACAAAACATTTATTATGTTGTGCTATGGCTAGAGCACTCCCCCAAACCTGAGTTCTTCTCAAGATCAGATCCTTATCTTCCTCTCTACTTTTCCTTTCAAACTTCCATCAAAGACAGTAGAACTACGCATGGTTTTCCTGAGGAGCCACCAGCCTCAGGATGGGAGGAGGCTCTATAAACTTATATACTAGCCCCTATTTTTTCTTACTTATTTATCGCTTCCCCAATTCCTGTCTCAGAGGCGGATCAGACTTGGCAAGAGAGGAACACCGAGTCCAGCAAGCAGCTCCCTCCCTGACTGGCACACGCTCTGCAGCCATTTCTCCCTCACCTCCACTGTGAGTGCCAGCTCGTTCTGGAGGGCAGCTGCAGTTTAGAAGAAAACAAGCAACTCCACAGACTCCTTCTAAGGCACATGCACGGCCCAGCTGTCCAAAGAGCTCTGTGACAGAACATTTGAAGCCAGTAGGAATTCAGGCTCATTAAATTTAGTTTTTGTCCTTCCACTTTAGGTAGGTGATTGCTTGGGAGACTGCGGTAGCAAAGAAGGTGGGACCAAGAGGAAGAAGGTGGATCTTCTAGGACTTAAAATTCTGCTATTTTTTATACTATCCAAACTCTTCCCAACCCCTAACAACAGAACAAGACAATCATGTTTTCTCTATTGAGAATAGCACATTTAAAAATACCTCTCTTCTCTGATTTAGCTTGACAGGTGCAATTACTTCAATCCCTCAGCCTCCTCCTACAGTACCTTTTTAGCATGGAGTGCCTGGCTAGGGTGCCATTTGGGATGGGGTTGGTAAAATAGGATCATGTTCTATAATAATATCTTCAGTTACTTAGAATTTTGTTGGGTGATTTAAAAGAAACTGCATGCTTTCTTTAAAAAATAGTACTATGGAAATCGTGTCTTAGCAGTATTTCAAATCTGTCATCTGTTGAATTTCTTCCTTTCATTATAAACTCTTGAAGGTAGAGAGGTCTGGTTTTTATTTATGCACAATCTAACATAAGGAGAAAATTGTTTCCCAATCCACACTTAAAAGACGACGCTCTCTGTTCAGCTTTATATGCAATACTTGAACTGATCTCAAATTTGTCAACATTTCAACCAGGGTGCTCCCTAATTTTAATGGATACACATGAAAGGAAAGTGGGTCATTTACTTCAAAGTGGAAGCTATAGGCTATTAATGTGCTGTACTGTGCCAAATCAGCATCTCTTTTCATGTTTCAAGTTAAAATTTTTAAGCAGCCACACGTTGTCATCGTAATTGATACTACAATACTGCTGTCCCTTGGCCCTTTCATCCTTAATATCCACTGCATTGCTATTCCCCTTAGCTCATAGTTCCCTTTTCTTTCACTGATACCCGTTGCCCATGAACTGTGAGCGCTGTTCTTAGTAATGAAACACCCCAGACTGCAATAATACCTTGGCTTCTTTTTCCCAATGTGGAGCTAAAACATTTGTTGTTATTGCATTATTGTATTTCTGAATAAAAGTCCTTATTCCCACTGCAGCCAAATCAAATGAGCTTGTGTCGGATTTTATGCATCAGAATTGTGCTTAATGCAGTCCTCGGCGATGGCATTAGTTATGGCCTGCTCAGGACTGCTAAAGAGCTGGCTTTGTGATTTACCTGACTCAGTATGTGATCAAGCATCTCCATTATTGGAATAAAATGAAAACTTTCAAGATCATGGTCATGCAATAGAGAAAACAATTTTACTCAGCGCTGAGGCTCCCACGCTACACTAATCTACAGTAATTCTGTTATTCCATTTGGAAGCAATTCCTTCTATTCACCCAGAGATAACTGTTACAACACAATAGGCTGCCTCCTGCCTCTTCCCCCAAGTGAGCCAAATATGCCGTTCATTATGAGGAAACCTTGCAGTGGTAGGCTGTAGCATTTGTTTCTAGGTGAATTAACTTGTGCATGAAGACTGTCAGGAGACTTGGTTAGTATTATGAGGTTAGACAGAAGCATGCTTGGGATATTGGGCATTCAGGCAAAATATGTATGGGAAGGAGATTATTGCCTGCCTCAGATCTTAGTGAAAAATCTAATAAAAGATTCTTTGCTTCTAGTAGTCCCACCAGTACAACTCTGGATGAAGTACTTAGCTGCCTGGATGGGCTTAGCATCATTATATAAAAGGAATTATTTGTTGCACAAATGTTATGTATTCACTATGTACCGCTATTGATTGGATTTATTGTTTACATGGTGCTTAAATTTTTTAAATATATTTCTTATTTCACACTGACATAGTAGATATATGTATATCTATATCTATATATATATATATAGATAGATAGATATAGATAGATATATATATTTTTTATTTATATGGCAATGTAACATTTAATTTTATGTCACTTTATGTCTTAAATCTATAACGCTGCATATACAAGAACATAATTTTCTTCAGGAAACTGCCATCTACTTAACTTGTATTTTGTTGACAACGTGTATATATCAGCACAATCATTAAGCATATTCATATACCATAATGGTATCCATCATTCTTATTTAGAATGAGGAAGGGGTAGCAATTTAATAGATGGCAATAAATGAGATACATGTATTAACTGAATAGTACTTCTACTTTTTTGTGCCATCATTTTTCTAATTTTCAGCTTTATCGATCTTCTTTGCCAACTATGCCACAAAACAGCATCTTTTATCACATGGTTTTGTACATTCTGACTTGCACTCCAATAAAACAAAGCAGATAATCTAGAAGTGACAGATTATTTTGCCATTGGCATCACTGGGTTTATTAGTTAAAGTCCCTGTTATGTGTTACTTTTAACTTCAAAATGTAATTCTTGTCCCTGTGTGGTGCCCACTTTCACACTAATAAACTAAAATCATCATGGGTGATGTAAAGCTTATAAACAGAGAAAGCAGTGGCATCCACAGAATGCAGAAGGAGAGGGTTTGGCTGTCCACAGCCAAGAGAATGCGAAGAATGAAAATTGCAGGCTAATCGCCCTAGATATTTTTGCTTTATTTGATTAAAACATATGTTTAAAATAACTCAAAGTGTGGATTTAAAAATAGTAGCAAGTCTAGGCACAACTCCATCCTTCCCTAAATTGAGGAAATGAGGTCACAATGATTGCTGAGAGAAGAAAGCTCGTAGACACCCAAAAGAGCATCACAAAACCTACTTCGTTCCTTTCAACCCTCGTCTTTCTTAAGAGTCTGATGTGGCACATGAAGTAGTTTCTGAATTGAGCAGACATCATGACTGGTGCAGCAAAAGGAAGTATACTTCACCTACATTTACAAGAAAAAGACGGTCACATTTATCTTATACACAGTATCCAGTCGAAGAATATTACGGACTTTTGTAGGATTTGTTTACAAGATAAAACACCATTAGTTTTCTTTCCTATCTGAATGAGTGTCTCAAATCCTCTAATTTTATCACTGAGCTTTAGAGCACATGCTGAGTGACATCCACGTGTCAGAAGTTGTGCAAAATTGCTATTTGAGAGAGAAAAAAAACCCTACAAAATGATAAGACCTGAGGTGCAAATACTAAAAACATCCTTTCCATGCATCCTTTTCTTACATTACATACAAGAAGGGTAGTTTTTCCTTTCCTCTGCTAGTAATGGCTATATCTTTATATGCAATTTGCACCTTCCTATTTTGGCTGTTTCTAAATATAGCCATTTAGTAGATAGATACACAGGGCAAAGTCATGATGAGCATAAAAGCTGACAAGAAGAAATGCAATGTGTTCTCAGACAGCAACTGCTGTAACATGCCACTCAGGCATCTCGACTTTTAAACTTGTGATATTCTTCCTTTTGAACCTCTCTTGAACAAATGCAAGGGAGCAGGAGAGACGGGCTTCTCTTTGGGAACACGATTACAGTGTTCCGCTTGATCTCCTGCCTCCCCCACTCCATCCCACCCTAACTTTTCATTAGGAAAGTTGAAGCTTTCAAGTGAGGCTTGAATACTCAGGGAGACAAGTTCAGAAGATTCTTCTTTAACTTTGTAGTTTCACAGCTTGAGCTGATATTAGGTTTACCTCACTGCTGTCAGCCTTAGAAGATCTGTCACCCAGCCCTCACCTCCTGGATGAAACACCGCTGGGCATAGCTTTGAAAGCCTCACTGCTTTATGTCCTTAACATTGGACTTGTTTCTCGCACCTGGTTATCAGAATTGAGTCCACACTCGGAAAAACATATATTCTAAAGGATGTCTCACCAACATAAGTGCCTAATGCAATAAAGTAAATAAAAGAAAGATTGCTTTTCCTAACTTCACAAATATCTGTTCAATAAACGTCTCAGATGAAAATGTAATTTCCCTAACTAAACTTTTTTTTTTTTTTCAAGAACCATCGGGAATAGTATGGAAATGTTCATGCTTATCCATTCCTCTGGCGTGTTTGGCATTCATACTCAAAGTACACCTAGAGGTGTGGGCCTCCTACATTCATCTGTACTTCTTAGTACAGATTATTAAATATATGGTAATGACAAAGACTCTCGACAACCATAAAGACACTGATATATTGGAAAAATTGTTTTAGGTAGTGCTGAAATACTTGTGCCGGCATGCTATTTTGAACATCAAATATATATTTAAGGGAAAATATTCTTCCTGAAATGTTGAAGGTCTATACAAGAGAACAATCCTAAATGAATTTTGTCTGTCTATGTCTGAATGAAGGAGGCAAGGTTGAGCCCTGTGAAATGAATCTGAGACAACCAATTTCCTAGTAATCCTTTCTCAAGCAGGGTGCACTGGAGCTTTCTTCTCAAAGCAGAGTATCTTAGCCGGGTGTGGGGGCTCATTCTTGTAATCCCAGCACTTGGGAGGCTGAGGCAGGAGGACTGGTGTGAGTTCAAAACCAGCCTGGGCTACAAAAGTGAGCTCAAGGCCAGCCTCAACTGCATAGCAAGACCCTGTCTCAAAAAGACAAAAAAAAAAAAACAAAAACAAAAACAGAGTATCTTGCTCTTGCACCCTGGAGCCCATGAAATCCGGGATCTTGCTAATTTCTGATATTATCTCAAGGCATCTTTCTGATTTTGTTCTAATGTAAAGTACTTGACTTCTTAATGCTAATCCTTTCAGCTACCATGTTCTTCTCAGCCACAACTTTGCAAATCCTGACTTTATAGACTTCACTTTTATAGGTGCTTCCATTCTGGGCATCAGCAATAACGTTGCCACTTTGGATTTTGATCATAATTGTCTTGATATATATTGCTATATATAAGCCACCAGAAGTACCAATACCACATCCTCAACATTGGGTTGCTTTGCAATTTTTTTACCAGATTAATTAGTGGGTTGCACATAATCTTGTCTTCTGTAGGTTCATGATATGAGCAAAATATAGACACATTTTTCTGCCAGAACATAGCACACATGGTTTCCAGTACAAATGTTGATGAAGTCCTTGTTCTCAGGTTGTCGTGATTTGGTGATTTTTGCTAACACTATAGTACAGGACACATTTTATGATATTATTTTATAATTAATCACCCAAGAATAATATTCAAGAAGTGCAAGAAATCTATCAACACACTAAAGAATCCAGCTGAGGACCTGGACCCTAATATCCTGCATGAGTCCAGCTGAAGTCCTAAATCTCATAATGATGCCTCCCATAAGTCCAAGTGGAGGCCTAGAGCCTATGACAAAGTCTCATACAAGCCCGCTTCATGGGTCTGTACTGGATAGGCCCAAGGGTCAGTGGTGGAAGCTAGAAAGTCTATGCCAGTGGGATGAAGGATCTATGCTAGCAGGCTGAGGGATCTGAAATGGATCCAGGAAAGAACATTCAATGCAAACACCAGAGCGCCCCCAAAGGTACCACAGCCATTCTTGGCAATAGTGAGGTCCCGAGCTCCTCTAGCAATAAGGAAAGCCAAGTTCCCACCGGGAAAGTTAATGCAGCAAGCTTCTCTACGAGGCTGAGCAGTGCACCGTCTTCCCGTCTAGAGCCAGGAAGCAATGCTCAATATGAGGACCAAAGCTCCTCCAAAATTCATTGGGAAAGCCAGCACAACAAGGTCCTCCAGCAGAACTGCCCCAAAGAGCTAGCAGTTTCCAGCAGCTTCTCCAACAGTATCCCTAACAGTGTTTTGGCAGCTTCTCCCATTGTGCCTTTAATGCTGCTGGAACAACCCTCAGGTGGGCCCCCGCAACCCAGAAACACACTTGCTCAATTCACCTGGGTGTAGGAAGCCGCCCACCAGTTAGCTACCCCCTCCACAGATGAAATCTCCTGCACATGGACTTTACTTTCTGCATTTCTAATTAACATTTTGTTCTTCTGAGCTCTGGTAAGTCCTTCCCCTCAGGCTTAGCTTATATCATTCTACAACCTCTCCAGCCAGCAGCCAGCATCTCCAAAACTTTCCAAATTTCTCCAGTAAACCAGTTCTGGAGGTTTCTAAACTCAAGTAGTCACAGCGACAACTCCGCTCCTCTAGTACAAATGCCTCCTTCAGTGATGAGGAAATGACTAAGACAAGCTCCTCCCTTTTCATTTCTTCTTTGCTACCACTTCCTCCGTGCTGGTAAAAATCGCAGGACAGGTCCATATTCATTTAGTCTTTGGTTGGATATCACTAGGCTATAACATAGGGTATATCGGGCAGTTTAGAACAAAAGAGTCTCTGTTATATGTATACCAAGGCATCCAGAAGCACTTTACCTAGAAGTTAGCATGACAATAGTAAGATTTTTCTACTGGCCTCAGGCTAATGGTGGTCTGTGGAAAAGTAATTATAGTCATAAGTCAATGCTTTTCAACTTCAGTCCCCATCAAATGCTGGATGTGGTGAGGCACACCTGTCATCCCACAGCTTGGGAGGCTGAAACAGGAAGATTGCTGTGAGTTTGAGGCCTGTGTGGGCTACAAAGTGAGTTCAAGGCCTTGAAGGTGTTCAAGTTTGACACTACTTTATTATAATTACACCTGAATACATTATTCTTTCTTAGTTTAACTTTTATTTTCAATTTCATCATTGGCAGCATATAGAATAGAACTGGGTTTTGTGTCTAAAATTAATCCTTGCAACCTTACTGAATTAGCTTATTATTTTAATAATTTTGTTATGTGTATATAGAAATCACTCTAGATTTTCTTTATTAAAGATGATATATGCCACCTACAAAAAAAGAAAAAGATTTTATTCTTCCTTGATGATCTAGTTTCCTTGAATTTTTTTCTCTTGTCTATTTTCTCCAAACTTGACTTTTGGGAATTAAACCCCATTCAGTCATAGTATATAATCCTCTACAATGCTATTGTGCTATTATTTTATTAAAATTATATTTCTACCTCTATGTCTTTATATGTATATATCTATCTGTATCTATGCAGAGAGAGATGTGTGAATAATGGGAGAAACTGGCTGGTAGATTTACTTACTTGCACCATCTTTGGTTTTGATATCAAGTTAAGGGTGATCTCAGACACTGAGTGGACAAGAGCTCCCTTGCTTTCTCTTATTTGAAGGAATTTGCACTGATTCCTGCTGAGATGTTTAAAGAGCTTCACCCATAAAATCATATGACGAGGAGCTTTCTCTGTGGGAAACCTTTTGTTTACTGATGCAAACACTTTTTTGTCTGAGTTTATCACAATCGATTCTTTTTGAATTATTTTTTATAATTTCTGTCTAAGAATTTTTCTCTGTTTAATCTACCTTACTTTTCTTTTCTCAATTATACTTAAGGTACATAAAGTACATTTTAGGTATGCATAATGATTACGTTCATCACAGAAAGTTTGTATTTGTCTATATCTTGATTTTCCCAGGCTCCCCTACTTTTCTTCAGCTCCTGTTCCCTTCCTTATTACAAAAGTTTTATTTCCATTTTTTCTTTCATTTCACATTTTTTTCTTTTCCCTTCCTTCCCTTCCTTTGTTCCCCTCCCTAGTTTCCCTTCCTATCTGAACATTTTCCTCCTATTTCACAATATCTATTACACAGTCCTTATTTAGTCTTTCAGTTTCTCATATCAGAAAAAACAATACAATATTTATACTTGCTTAAGCGTATGTTCTCAAGGTCATGCATTTCCCTAGAAATATCTCAAATTATTCTTCTTCATGGCAGAGAAGTACTCCATTGTATAAAGACCCATTTAGGGCCCGGCGGGATGGCTCAGTGGTCTAAAGTGCCTGCTTGGGAAAGCTTGGGCGGCCTCAGGGACTGCGGTTCGATCCCCAGCACCACATGCTGCGCCAGCCCTGACCTTGGGGTGGGCTGAGCCGGCCATAAAAATGAGTGAATAAACAAACAAAGGTTCTGAAACAAGAATAAAAATAATAAATAAAATAAAATAAAAAGACCCATTTACTGCTTTATGGGCATTTGTGTTGCTACCAAAATTTAGCAATCACAAACTTTTTTACTGTAAACATGATGCTTTTAATTCTTTTGGGAAGATACCAAGAAAGGGAATTGCTGGGTCCAACAGGACCTCTAGTTCTAGTTTTTGAGGCATCTCCACACTAATTTCAACAGTGTTCACAACAGTGTACACTCCCACCAATGGTGGAGAAGGGTTCCTTATTCCCCACAGCCAAACAGCACTATTTGTAGGCTGATTTCTTGCTAATTGTCATTCTTTCTAGAGTGACATGGAAACTCAGTAATGTTTCAATTTTCATCTCTCAAATGATCACTAATGTTGACCATTTATCTTTAGTATGTTTATTTGCTGCTCCTACTTCTTCTTCTGAGAACTATCTATTCCAGATGCCCACTTTTGTCTGGAAAATTGAGAAGTCTCATTTTTTTTTTTTTGAGCTCTTTAGGTATTTTAAATAGTAGGGCTTTATCTGAGGAAGAATGGGCTAGAATTTTTTTCCCACCCTGCTGGTGGTCTCTTCACTCTGTTAGTGCTTTCTCTTGTTGTGCAAAAGCTTTCTAAATAAGATGAGATCCAAACTGTTGATTCTTTGTGATACTTCTTGTGCCACTGGAGAACATAAAGACAAAAAGTCTTTGTCTAGACCAACATCTTCAAGAGTTTTGCCTATTTTATCTTCTGCCGGATTTAGTATTTCTGTTTTAATGTTTAAATCTTTGATCCATTTCAATTTTAGGTTAGTGGGTGGTGAAGAATGTAAGTCTAGCTTTAATCTTAGGCATGGGGAAAGCCAGTTTTCCCAGAGTCATTTATTAAAGAGGCCATCTTTCTTCTAGAGAAGATGTACAGCTCCTGGGCCAAAGATAAATTGCTGAGTATGTCTGGAGTTGTTCCTGCATCTTCTGATTTGTTCCACTGATCTTTACAGAGCCACATGCCAAAGATTTAAAAAATGGTTTTTTTTGTTTTGTTTTGTTTCTGGAGGAAGAATATATGAATGAATAAGTCAAAATAACTTTCCAGAGTTTATGTCTTTGTGTTTTAACTCAGGCTTGTTTAGCTCAATGGTGCCAAGATCTTCAGCACAATGGCAGGGCTTCTCAGTAGGAGTCAGAAAAGGGCCCACACTCTGGAATTTTCTCTTAGGTCCTCAGAGACCTCAAAGGAAGCGTCTTATGTTACATTAAACTGAGCTCTGCTTCTCAGCTTTCTTCTAGGTGAATGTTTTATTCTTTCTGCATTTTACTGCATAATAGCTATGTAAAATAATGGATTTTCCATAATATATCTTGATTTCCCCCCACCCGGCTACTTTCCTTCAGCTCTTCTTCTCCTTCCTATTTACAAAAGTTTTGCTTCCATTTTTGTCCTTCTGTGCTCAGTTTTTTCTTTTCTCTTCCTTCCTTTCTTCCTCCACCCCCAATTCCCATATTGACATATTCATATGGCATATGTGAATCACTTTTTCCAGCTCTTTGTCTTTACTTCCTTTGCTCTTCCCTCCCCCTTTTTTTAAATTCTTTTCTTTTCTGATGGTCTCTCTCAGTAAATTACAGAGCACAAAGAGCCATGCTCCACAAAAATAGTATTTTAATATAATTCATATTTAAATTTGTACATTTATTAAAATGCTATTTTCATATATATGCACTATAAACATGTACCAATAAGAAAAAAACTGAAAATTTATTTGCTTTATCAATAAGCTTTGACATCTTTTAAAATTCACTTAAATTTTACTTCACTTAATGCACCTTTAAGATTTTTTTAGGTACATTTTATTTTCTTATTGTTATATATTTTTCATGAATGCTGGAATGGTTACTAAATTGGATTAGTGTTAACACTTAAGATGGGGTTGGGGGTGGGGAAGATAGTGCAAGAGCCTGAATTCAATCCCTGGTTCCAAAAAACCAAAACCAAAAAACTTAAGATATATATACATATATATATGTTGCCATTTTGGCAAAATATTACATTTGCTCAGGTAATCCCAAAATAAAAAGAATTAAATCACAGCTCTCAACCAGGCTTACAGAAATAGAAGTGCATTTATATAGATTGTATAGAGACTAAAATTCAGATAAGAGACCCAAAGTTCCTCTTCACCATCCCCCACCCAGATCACTTTGCTTTCCAACATCTAATTCTAGAGAATTCCTTGCAGACTACACCACGAAGACCAATGCTAGAATTCTTTGTCATGTGTGTCTTGGCCTTTAGTAACCTTATGTCAAATATGATGGGACGATATTTTTGTTTCAAACAACCTAGATCACATTAGAAGCAATTTCCATTTAATTAATTTGTTTTCAAATCTGTTATGCATTTAAATTCGTGGTTCTCAAGAAAAACAAAGTGTCCATGCAGAGGTGGTCTCTTATGATTAATCTTTCCATGCAAATTAGCTCTGCAAACTGAGCTACTTGGCCAGGGATTCAAATAAGTAGAATTACCAGCTTTGTGGTTGAAGTGGAAAATTTGCAAGACACAAGAGAACAGAAGCAACGCGTGTGTATTTCCAACTCCAGTTTACAGCCTGAAGTCCAAACCAGCTTCTATAAACAGATGCATATTTAAGCCACAGCAAAGGCTAAGCAATTTACCTTCTTTGTCCCAATGTTTTCCTTTTCCTGTAATCATTGTTGCCTCGACTGGCACTGCCACCCACTCGGTGCCCAAGTCAGAAACAGGGAAGCCATGAGTGCTGTCTACATTTCACCTTCCCTAAACCCTCTTGCTTGGCACCTTCAATCCAGCCCATGACTTTCAAGTTATCCTCCCAAAGAGTTCTTACTACATTCTTCATTTCGTTGCCACAGCAGTAGTCTTACTTCAGGACTTGCCATCTCTCCTGTAGGTTATTCCTTCTATTTTTCTGTCTTTTCACAGTCTACCTCTCCAGTTTTCCTTCCACTTCTACTTCATTCCCTGGTTTGGTGCCATGATTATCTTTTAAACAACTGAGATCTCTTCAGACAAAATGATTGTATTTGACGGGCAACATTAAGGATTATTAGCATCGCATAAGCAACCAACTATAATTTGAGCTCTAGTAAATTGCCCACCTGCACCGCTTCTTGCTGTCTTCTAAAAATTTTTATAAGAGTGCAAGAAAATATTAAAAAATAATTCCAAATGGTACAGAATTTTGCTAAACAAAATGACAGGAATTTAAAAATGGCATATTGCATGTCTTCGTCTTCGAATTATTTGTTCAAATTGATCAAAAAAAACTACAAAAAATTAAAAAGGAGGGAAAAAATTAAGCATCAACTGCTCCTCTCACTAGACAAGCAGAAATCAGCAGTAAAATTATCCGGGCAGTCCTGTGTATATGCATATATATTTATTTTTCCCTTCCTTCTTTCTTTCTTGTCTCTTTTCACTCATCCCAATTGTTCCTTTCCTTTAAAAGATTTCTTGCCCTTTCACAGTATCCATTGTACCCTTCAGTTCCCATTTACTTGTTCAAGTTCTTGCACTAGGGAGAGAATATGATTTTTTAAAAATATATTTGCTACAGTGTCTCACTACACAGCTTGGTCTCATAGTGATTCTCCTGTTTTCATTCTTCCCAGCACTGGGATTACAGGAATGCAGCACCACTGCCGGTCTCATTGGCCATCTCAGCACTCATTGAGGTGAGGCCAGCAGAGCAAGTGGTACCAGAGATCGAACGCTGGTCCTTGCTCTTGCCTAAGCAGAAGCTTAGTCCAATGAACTATTTTGCCAGCCCTGAGAATATGGTGTTTATACATGTGGGCCTGAATATGGCCTCTAGTTGTATCCATTTATCTATAAAAGCCTCGAGTTTATCTTTTTCTACAGCTAACTAATACTCCATTGTACAAGAATATCACATTTTTTGATCTGTTCCTCGGTAGGATTGCTTCCAGGATTTCACTATGACAAATTTTGCTCCTATAAACATGAATGCACATATATCGCTGCGCTGTGAGGTTTTCAGTCCTTCTGAAAAATATCCAGGGGAGCAATAGTGGGCTGAACGGGACCTCTAATCTTAGCTTTTTGCAGATTCTCCACACTGATTTTCATAGTGCCAACAGAGGAGGAGGATTCCTTTTTCCTCACAGTTCCTCCAGCATTTTTGACTTCTGGATGTTAGCCATTCTTTCTAGGGTGAGATGGAATCTCAGTGTTGCCTTAGTTTGCATTTCTCAAATGACCAATGATATCGAACATTTTTTCATATAGTTAATTGCATTTGTATTTCTTCATATGGGAGGTATGTATTGATTTCAGATGCTCATTTTTTGATTTGGTCTTTGAATTTTGGGGGCCTGATTTTTTTTTTTTTTTTTTCTGTACTGGGGATTGAACTCAGGACCTTGCACTTGCCTGGCAAGTGCCTAAGTTTTCTTTTTCTAAATTCTTTATATGTTCAGTGGTTCTCAACCTGTGGGTCGCGACCCCGGTGGGGGTCGAATGACCAAAACACAGGGGTCGCCTAAAGCCATCGGAAAGTGTTACTTATTTGGGATTACAGTTTTGAAGTAGCCACCAAAATTATTTTTTGGCTTGGAGTCACCGCAACATGAGGAACTATATTGTGGGGTCAAGGCATTAGAAAGGTTGAGAACCACTGTAGAAGCCTAGATAGAAGTCTGAGGTACAGTCAGCAAAATTTTTCTGCAATTTAGGGTTTTTTAAAACTTTATTGTTAATCTCTCTCTACGTGAAAAGCCTGTTTTCCCATCACTATTTATGCTTTTTATTATTTTCATTGTTGTGATTGTTACTATTATTATTATTATTTTATGTATTTAGCACAGGGTCTACAAGGTATCACTGCACAGATCAGACTCACCGTGATCCCCCCTGTTTGCAGCCTCCCAAGCACTGGCATTACAGGAACTTGCAACTGCCCAGTCTCAATCACCATCTTGGAGTGCCGCGTGGGTGAGACCAGTATGGCCTGTGGTGCCCAGGATCAAACCCCAGTCCCTGTGCTGTGCCTAAACAGATACTTCAGTCCAATGAGCTATCTGGCTCACCCTCTTCCAGCACTATTTATTAAAGAGGCTTTTTTGCTGTTTTTATGCATGGCTATTAGATTGATAAAAGTCTTTCTTCAGGTTTTATTCAGTCTTTATCGAAACTCATAAGGATAAGTAATCAGTTGTGATTTATCAACCCATGTCTATATTTGTCTATACTTGCTAATTTCTATCTTTTCTAAAGTTCTCACTCATTTTTTTAGGTGTGTGTTTGTGTGTGTGTGTGCATGTGTGTGTGCATCCTTTGGGCTATTCGTAAACATTCTTCCTGGCCATAACTACCATGTGCAAACGATGGTGTTCTTATTCTTCACATTGGAAAGCATTTTTTGGCCATGGCAGAAGTCTATTTCCTAATGCTGTGCAAACTTGTACCCAGATTCCAGTGGAGGCTTCAGTTTTACAGACTCTAGGTTGGTATTAGATGTGGTATTAGAATAGTCTAATAAGACTATCCAGCAAGATTGACTCATTTTACTTGGGAATTCTTTACATTGTTTTCTTTTTATCTTAAAATCTATTCCAGAAAGCTACTCTGCACTCTATTTGGAGACTCCTTTATGCGCTCTGTATAAGGCTCATAACTTAGCATGCAATCTCACTTCATAATCTTCATTGTTTCACTCTGTTCCTTTGATTTCACCCTAAATTCCTAAGGGTGAACACTCTGTTGGTCTCCCCATGATCTGCCACAGTATCTGGAACATGTGATAATTAATGCCTTAAAATATACATAGCACTTGCTTTTTAATGTACACACACAGAAGCATAATTTTTGGGAATGGTTTACTATCTATAAAAATACTGGTTATTTTTTCTATTTAAGCTTCCATCAGGAAAACTTATAGTTTCAAGAAATTTAAATATGTTATAGTATTTTGAGCTACAGGATGCAGACAAGTTGTTTTAAGTGGCAATGTCCCTGAAGAAGGAGACTCTTTGTACTCAGAGAGAAAAGTCATTCATTAGACATCTCATTTATCTCAAGACTTAACTAGAAAAAAAAAGAAAAAGAAAAAGAAAAACAGGAATCAACAGAGAACGCTGATCTGTTAGAAGAAAGTTCAAGAAATATGTATTTAATAAAAATATACAAAACAATCTCCAGATACTGTCTGGCAGCAAATTTAGGATTTACAGAGCTGATATGTTGATGTGCTTAGCTATAAATATTACCTTGATGAAAGACAGTCCTATGTCTGTGTTCTACCACTCTGCATCAGATAAGGAAGTTACTATTGCATGTGTTTCTTTAGGACTCCATTAGATGCAACCATCCTGAAACTATCCAGGAAAAGAAAATTATTTAACATGAAAGGAAACATCTAGATTGTGTAAGAAAAGCACATTTGAGGCAAAGGTGCAAAAACAGAATAAGACGAGAACCGGAGCAGGAGTGAAAAGTTTATTCAAATCCATGAAGAAACCCAACAGCTTTATGAAAAAAGAAAATTCTTTTTCATGTCAAGGAGAATTCTGAGTTCTCCACTTCGGGCACAGAGCCCATCCTGTGATATGTTAACTAAAAGAAAAATTTTCTTTTTCAAGCATCTGCCTCCCTTTTTCTCCATTTCCATGGCAAGCTGTTTCAAGGTGCTTCATGAAAAGCTTCTCAAATCCAATGTGTTCTAAAAGCCACAAGTTTGATGACTGATGAAAGAGTTGCTGAGAGTTTTTGCATCTCTTCTTCAGCAGAGATCTTTAAAAGCCAAGTGCCTGAGAAAGAGCATGATTCATCCTCTGAAAATGCTGAAGAGGATGTTTAACTGTCACCTACTGCATTTTGCAGCGGTGACTATTCACCAGCTTTCCCCCAAAGATGCACGTACTGTTGGTTAATGAGGGAGAGAAAAACTGAGTCATGATAAATCTCACACTGAACTTTCTTTCATTATGGAAATTGTGAGTTTAAATGTTACAAATAGTCGCATTTCTATTCCCATTATGTGAAAACACATACAGTAAGTCCTCGACTATGCAGAACTCCCTGGAAATGAGTTATCTGAACAGCTGAAAACCCCAGATGGCTCAGGGTTGGTTAACCCGATAATTTCCAGCTACAGTAGAGCAAATACCTCCCCAAAGAAAGTAGGTTTTGTCTAATTGAAAGCCTTCTGCCATGTCTAGATATTAGTCAGGTTTTGCAAAGTTTGCTATGTAAATGCATGCAGTATGAAAAATATTTATTATTATTTTGTGTGCCCAGCAGAAAACTCAAGAATTACCAATATCTGTTGATATTGCTTCTACAACTGTAACCATTGTTCTTAAACATTTTTTACCCTTTTGATAAGAACTGTGTCTGAAATAGGTTATCCTTGGATAATTTGATTAAGAGCTACTTAGAAAAGAAATACCTAAGTGACCTAATATTCATGGTAAGGCTAGAGAGTAGTATATAACAGAGTTTGCAAAAGAATCACACAGAAATGCTAAATAACTATTAGACAGGACAAAGCAGTCACTGTTGCGTTGGTCCACCAATCTATTATAGAATTCTTTCTTTGCTAAGGTGCCTATTTATACCTTTCTGATGAGCATGATTTTCCAGGTTTCTTTGTTATTTGAGAGAATTATGCCTATTACCTATCAGAATGATTGGTACACAGTAGGCATAAAAATACTCATTTCATTATAAATTCTGGAGTGCTCTCCTTGTGTTGTGCTGGGGTCAGCACTGTATACTTTGACACATCTTCTTTGCTTTATTTTGTAACTTCCTTGGAGGAGTAAAGGGAATAATTTTCCAAACTGCTAGTCTCTAATGCAGCTAGAGACTTGCACCCCTTGAAGAACTAAATCATAATTTCCTTGGAATGGGGAATCATTTTGTATGTAGTGTTACACACTCAGGGCCACTGTGGTTTCCATGCGCTCAATGACCATTCAAGGCTCATGGACAGAATGAACATAGTACTGCTGGTGTATTTTCTTCCTGCCATGTCACTGTGATGATGCCATCTTTCTATTCATAAGAGAGGATCTGTGAGAAAGGCATTGAGTTGCACTTTGATTCAGCAGAAGTATTTGTTTTCTTGTGAGATAGATAATGAATCAAACATTAGTAGAATATTTCCTCAACAAATAATAACAATCTTGCTGATTCAGCAACTCTGTGACAAGCTACTCTTTAGACCTTAGAAAAGTGACATTTTACTTTTCTTATCATTGTAACTAAATGCTATAAAAACTTTATGACCTTCAAGGTCAGTGTGGAATAAGGACATAAGAGACCTGTACTGTAACATCCTATAACTTAGTGGTGTCCCAAATTTTCTATTCAAGGAGATTACGGTGCTACAGAGGAGAGGGCTCAGTGATGTAGAGTGTGCCTAAGGAGAGTTACCTAGAGAGAAAACTTTTCTCAGGCTTTCACAGAGAACAAATTGGTCAAGCAATGGCCATGGCTCATCTGGATGGCTGACACTGACTAAAGTTTGACAAAATGGTGTACATGGTTTCAGGGTAAATCCTGAGGGGATATGACTGACCTTGTCAGACACAAAAGTTACTTATTATTATTGTTATTTTTTGCTATATAGGTCTTGCTTTAACTTGGTCTTAACCATTTAGCAGAAAGATATAACCATGAGGTATAAAAAGTAAAGCCAGATTAATATGCTGAGCTGCAAAAGGCTCAAGTCAACAGCTTCTGACATTGCCAGGTCTGCTGATAACCTACTACTATTATGGCCTATTGGACTACATATGCAGCTACTTTCTCTTAGTTCAGTGAGAAGAAAGATTTGTCTTAATATGTTTAGACAAGATATCATGTCTGCATCTTGTACTCTGAACAATAATATATAATGTAGTAATTATTGTAAATGTCCTACTAACCTGTTTTGAAATTGTCTCGTTATTTTTTCTCATTAAAATTAATAAAAATAAATAAATATGGTATAGCAAGATGATAATATTCTTCTGATTTGTAAAGTATAACTCAATAAAATATATTTGAAAAATGAGTAGAAAAAAAAAACTTTATGACTATCAAGAGGATGAAGTTAACTCTCAGTGAGACTTAGGCAGCCCTGATACTTACTGAAGTTCTGTAGGCTTCAGTGGTGCTTGAAATGTCTATTTACCTGTGTACTATTATTTTTAATTAGTTAGTTCTTTTATAAACCTGTTGCCAAAAAGATTAGAAAGAAGTTGGTTTTTTTTGTTTTTTTTGTTTTTTTTTTTTAAGTAAAACTTTGTATTACTTTTATTTCACTCCATTATTTGATCTGATATAGGAAGGCTTTGTATCTTAGGTTCTGGTTTTCTCAGTGTTCCTAGTTACTTCTTTATAAGAGAGGAGATTTCTGCTTCCTTTTGGAATATTATGTATGAAATTGTTATTATTCTAAGAGCTGAAAATTCTGGAAAAATTTTCAAAAACAAACTGTTGTAATTTTAGTTAATATTGTCCAAACTATTTATGACCTATAGGGTTTTTTTTGTGTGTATATTTGATATGGGGTCTCACTACACAGGTCAGAGTCCTAGTGGTCCTCCAGTTTCAGCCTCCACAGACCTGGGATTACAGGCATGTGCCACCATACCCAGTTTCAATGGCTTGGCCATCCTGCAGTGGGACCAGAATGGCATGCGGTATCAGAGGCTGAACTCAGATCCTCATGCTTGCCAGGCAGATGCATAGACTGCTGAGCTATCTCCCTGGCTCTGAGGTATTTTACAAGGCAGCACTTGTAATTTCTTATGCATTACCAACTTGAGTGAATGGAATAAGGAAGTGAACCATCTAATCTTACAAAGTATCTTTCTTAACAGATATAACATTATAAAGTACCTTTTCTTGTGGTACTGCTAAGATTACATATAACTTGCTTCACCTGTTTAATATTGGGTATAATGTTTCCAAAGAAGAATCATAGTTCATCAAGAACAAGGCAAAACAGAGAGAGATTGCCATAGAATTTCATCAATGCTCTCCTGAGCATCAAAGACCACAAAAAATAATGACTTGCATCTGAAGTTACTTGTATTGAGGTTATACTGAATCGATGTTAAATACAAAGAAGAGACAAAAAAGTCCCTTGTAGACTTTTCACATTATGAAAACATGTAACATTTTCAGTGAACGCATAGACTTATGCAGACTGGCCATGTTTTTCTCTGAATATTAGAGTGCTCCTGGAATTCTCCTCCATCCTTCCCCATAGGTCACAAACCTATAGGCTCTCTCTCCAATTTTATTGCCTTTAAAGATCTAAAAAGAAGGGCCCAAGGAGATAGCTCAGTGAACTAAGTACCTGCTTGGCTAGTGCAAGGACTTGAGTTCAATCCCTAGGACTACATGTTGTGTTCTGGGGGTACCATGCCAGCTATCAAAACTGAGCATGGTGGCACAAGCCTGTAGTGCCAGTGCTGGGGAGACTAAGACAGGAGGATCATTATGAGTCCAAGCTAGTAGTGAGAGCCCTCTACCAAAAAAGAAAAAAAAAATCTGAAAAAAAATCGCAAAACCAATAAGCACAAGAAAAGCTGTACTTCAATTTTATTGGGAAAACATAAATTTAAAAAGCACAGTGAAGCACCACTGTACACACCTAAAATGGCTAAAATAAAAAAGACTATCAACAGAAAGTGTTGGCGGATATGCACATCAAGAAAACATAACGTAGGATTTGGCAATATCTTTGAAAGCTGAATATATAGACTCTTCCTCAGCCATTCTACCAATAGAATTCTATGTAACAAGATTTGGTGCAAGTATAACAGTTAAGCTTACCTTGTTCACTGATTTACTTATTCAGAATGTGTTTCACACTAGGAAGATAAACAATAGCTAAAAGAGAGATGCTACTCACCGTCTTTCTGCAGAAGCTTGTAGATGGTTTTAAAAAAGCAAACATTGTAAGTGTCTTCAGTGTTCCCACAAAGTATACAAACGTCAACCAGGACTAGTGACGGTTGTATTGATTTTACTGTTATTATGAGAAAATAATGGGTGGCTACATCAAATCACCACATTGTACACATTCAATACAAGTGATTTCCATTTATCAATTACGTGTTTTAAAATACAATTTGAGAAAACAGAAGCAAAGCAGTTTTTAGAATATCAAAACAAAGATGTAATTTTTCTTAGAAAGCAGATCTGACCACATGGATAAGTTCCTTTTGGTTTTTTTTTTTTTTTTTTTCTTATGAAACTTTGTTTTAATGAGCCTCAAAATTCTGTGACAGATTTTTGGTCAAGTTGTTTCCATTAAAAAGTATTGATTTTAAAAACTAATAGCTCAAAAACTGCCACACACACACACACACACACACACACACACACACACACACACACACAATGGTCCACAAAACATTCTCTTTTCCTTCTGAAAGTTTTACAGTGCATTGTTATCATTAACCAGTCTTTCACTATTAAACTTAAATGACCAACTGGGAGAAACAGTTCCTAAACTGGGGTGGCAGGTGTTAGTGGTAATATTCATTTAGCCTTCTGAGCTTTCTGAGCAGACTTTGTGACCTTGTCAGCTCCAGCAGCCTGCTTGTCTACAGCTTTGGTGACACCCACAGCAACTGTCTGTCTCATATTGTAAACAGTGCAATGATCCAGAGGTGGGTAGTCAGAGAAGCTCTCAACACACATGGGCTTGAGTGGAACCATGTCAAGAATGGTAGCATTGCCGGGCGTGGTGGCGCACGCCTGTAATCCTAGCACTCGGGAGGCTGAGGCAGGAGGATTGGTGCGAGTTCGAGACCAGCCTGGGCTACAAAAGTGAGCTCAGGACCAGCCTCAACTGCATAGCGAGACCCTGTCTCAAAAAGTCAAAAAAAAAAAAAAAAAAAAAAAAAAAAAAAAAAAAAAAAAAAAAAAAAAAAAA